>WNGS01167986.1:19888-34210 GCA_020271785.1 Procambarus virginalis | reverse complement strand
AGGAGAACATATAGCTAACAGTGCCAGGGAGAACAGATAGCTAACAGTGCTAAGGAGAACATATAGCTAACAGTGCCAGGGAGAACATATAGCTAACAGTGCCAGGAGAACATATATCTAACAGTGCCAGGGAGAACAGATAGCTACAGTGCTAAGGAGAACAATAGCTAACAGTGCCAGGGAGAACATATAGCTAACAGTGCCAGGGAGAACACTAGCTAACAGTGCCAAGGAGAACATATAGCTAACAGTGCCTGGGAGAACATATAGCTAGCAGTGCCAGGAGAAACATATAGCTAACAGTGCCAGGGAGAACATATAGCTAACAGTGCCAGGGAGAACATATAGCTAACAGTGCCAGGAGAACACTGAACGTGATGCTTCTCACTCAGCTCAAAAGGATAAAAGTTACTATAACCCGTCGTCAGTCATAGTACGTCGCATTTTGACGTATACTTTAAGGCCGAACGTCGTCGTACTAGAAGATGGCAGCAGCTAACGAAATTGACGTACTGTCCCGTTTTCTGTTTTGGGTCCTCTGGTGGGTTCGGATAAGGGGCTTTTAGTACGACAGTTTCTTGACGTTGGGAAACCTTAGGAGGACGGGTTGAGTTACTGAGACAGATCCCTCTCTCTCTAATCTACTTTCCCTATCAATGCCCACTCATGTTCCTGCGCCACCATCAGAGATGAAGGAAATAACTTCCACTCGAAACTAGTGTCAACAAGGCCTCTAAGACAAGAGTAAGTCGCTACATATTTGAGCCCAAACACTTGGGATGAACGGTCTCGCTTCATGCAGATCGGCGTTCAATCCCCGACCGTCCAAGTGGTTGGGCACCATTCCTTCCCTCCCCCCGTCCCTTCCCAAATTCTTATCCCGATTCCTTCCCAGTGTTATGTAGTCGTAATGGTGTGGCGTTCTTATCTGGTAGTTCCTTTCATTCCCTACATGAAAGATATCACTTTCACTTGATGCTATCTTTCAGCTGGCATTGGTGAAGGATGCCGACCTCTGGTGACGGAAGCTGACACTGACGAAGAAAGCTGTCACCGATGAAGAAAGCTGACACTGACGAAGAAAGCTGTCACTGACGAAGAAAGCTGTCACTGACGAAGAAAGTTGACACTGACGAAGAAAGCTGTCACTGACGAAGAAAGCTGTCACTGACGAAGAAAGCTGTCACTGACGAAGAAAGCTGTCACCGACGAAGAAAGCTGTCACCGACGAAGAAAGCTGTCACCGACAAAGAAAGCTGTCACTGACAAAGAAAGCTGTCACTGACGAAGAAAGCTGTCACCGACAAAGAAAGCTGTCACTGACGAAGAAAGCTGTCACTGACGAAGAAAGCTGTCACCGACAAAGAAAGCTGTCACTGACGAAGAAAGCTGTCACCGACAAAGAAAGCTGTCACTGACGAAGAAAGCTGTCACCGATGAAGAAAGCTGTCACCGACAAAGAAAGCTGTCACTGACGAAGAAAGCTGTCACCGACAAAGAAAGCTGTCACTGACGAAGAAAGCTGTCACTGACGAAGAAAGCTGTCACTGACGAAGAAAGCTGTCACTGACGAAGAAAGCTGACACTGACGAAGAAAGCTGACACTGACGAAGAAAGCTGTCACTGACGAAGAAAGCTGACACTGACGAAGAAAGCTGTCACTGACGAAGAAAGCTGTCACCGATGAAGAAAGCTGTCACCGACAAAGAAGCTGTCACTGACGAAGAAAGCTGTCACCGACAAAGAAAGCTGTCACTGACGAAGAAAGCTGTCACTGACGAAGAAAGCTGTCACTGACGAAGAAAGCTGTCACTGACGAAGAAAGCTGTCACTGACGAAGAAAGCTGTCACTGACGAAGAAAGCTGACACTGACGAAGAAAGCTGTCACTGACGAAGAAAGCTGTCACCGACAAAGAAAGCTGTCACTGACGAAGAAAGCTGTCACCGACAAAGAAAGCTGTCACTGACGAAGAAAGCTGTCACCGACAAAGAAAGCTGTCACTGACGAAGAAAGCTGTCACCGACAAAGAAAGCTGTCACCGACGAAGAAAGCTGTCACTGACGAAGAAAGCTGTCACTGACGAAGAAAGCTGTCACTGACGAAGAAAGCTGTCACTGACGAAGAAAGCTGGCCACTAACCCGGAGGAGGGCCAGGGGGCTGAAGTTGTTTAGAAAAGGCAAGCCAAGACATCAGTAGAAAACTATTGATCAAAGCCTTACTCCAAGTACTCAGAACGATCTTTGAAAAATCTTTGTGGAAACCAAAAAACTTGACAAAATGCTAATTGGGTTTAGAGATAAACAAAATGTGCATTTCTGTCATTATACGACTTTAACGACATTAACGACATTAACGACATTACCTCTAGAGACGTAGAGTTCATGGGAATCTTCTATATATCATTGGAAACTACTTCAGTAACCGCGAACCTTTCGAGCTTCGAGCATTTGTTGGTGTAAGAGAGACAATCATCGTCCTAGTTCAGTAGAGTGCTGGAGTGCCCGTCCTCACCTCACGAGTCTCGTCCCAAACCCGCTCCAACACATGTCTACACCCCGTAGCATCCACATCAATGTTAGTATGGAAGGATTATGTATCAGATTATTTTAGACTAGCAACATTACAAATATACACTCACTAACCAGATATCTTGAGATTATCTTGAGATGAGTTCGGGACTTAGCGTCCCCGCGGCCCGGTCTTCGACCGGGCCTCCTTTTTGTTACACACTCCAGAAGCAACCCGTAGCAGCTGTAACTCCCAGGTACCTATTTACTGCTAGGTAACAGGGCCATCAGGGTCAAAGAAACATTTTGCCCATTTGTCTCCGCCTCCACCGGGGATCGAAGCTAGAACCTCAGGACTACGAATCCGAAGCGCTGTCCACTCAACTGTCAGGCGCCCAAATATACACACACACAGTAACCACATACACACACACAGTAACCACATACACACACACACACACAGTCACCACATACACACACAGTCACCACACACACACACACAGTCACCCACACACACACACAGTAACCACATACACACACACAGTCACCACACACACACACAGTAACTTGAAGTTTCACTAGATGAGTACTTTGTCGTAATGGCTTAACGCATTCTCCTGATAGTTCTCCCATCCCCTTCAATAACCACATCACAAATGAGAGTAAATGAAACAGGGCAACTGAATACCGTAGAGTTTACCTTGTACTATGGGTAAATTGCCATCTACTTCGGCCACCACCTCGCATGACTTACAGCATGACCAATCACTCCATCCCAATATGGCCATGCATGAGGAGGACACCAGCTCAAGTGATGAAGCAGCCTCGGGTGGTAGTTTTACTTTATACAAAAGCCGGCAGACCTTACGTGAAGAGAGAAGGTTAAGGAACGGTACCAATTCTGTCAAGACGAGCAATGCCACCCCCACAACGGGAGGGGCACCACGACCCACCCTAGCACCCCGTTATAAATATGCCAGGCTGGCATTTCCATCTCACGTTACCAGTGACCAAAGGTACTCCTGGATGAGACGTGACCTCCTCGTCATTTTCCTGATGACATAGACCTCATAATCCCTAGACACGCCTCGCTCTACATCTATGTAGCCAGGTCCGATGAAGCCTCCATCTCGGCCCTACTCCAAGGTCAAGTGGGTGGCATCACATTCAGTAAAGCAGACTCCCCTGAGAGGTCCAGGAGGTACAGAGAGTACCTTGTCACATCCTACCCTCGTGACCTTGACATCTCCCATGCTAAAGACCTACCAGGTGTGTACAGTGCAAGACGCATCACTTCTGAAGGCAGGCCACTCAACAGGATTGTCATCGTCTGGGAACATGAGACACCGCCTCCCAGTCATCACGAGTTCCTAGGCCCCTACCAGCCAGCCTGCCCCATAACACCCTGGGTGTCCTCAGCTGTCATGTGTTTTAAATGTCAACGCTTTGGTCACGTAGCCAAGCACTGTCAATCTGAAGGCACCTGTGCCTTCTGTGCAGACAGTCATCTCACTGAAGAATGCCCCTATAGAGACGACGCCCCTGGGACCGATGAGACCTCCTCCTCAGCCACCAAGCACAAATGTTCCAGGTGCTTGCGGGAGGGTGTGACAGCTGGCACAAGGACTGTAGCAGGCGACCTCCCCGCACAGCACAGTGAGGCAACCTCCACCACCCCAGTCAACCCCACCCCCGGGGTGGCNCCATGATAGTCAGCATACAGAGCCAGGATAGTCAGCATACAGAGGCAGGGGGGGGGGTGGGAGTAGTCCACCAATACAGCATCAGAGCGCACCCACCCACCAATATACTACATATGTATTGCAATATTAAAAGTGTATATTTTATGAACACGAAAATATCCCACATTTTATTTGTGTCCACGAGTGATGAAACTGGCGGCCAGAGGGCCGTGATCCAGCAGCCTGTGATGTTAGCATGCAAACATATATGCCGCAGTTACGGTTTTGCACCATTTGAACTCTTTATATAAAAATAATACTAACAATAATAATAATAATAAAATAATAATAATAATAATAATAAAATAATATTAATAAAGATAATAATTACACAAAAATCACACTAACGTGATAAATATCAATGAAAAAACATCCACTAGGACCAATTAAACTGTCGGTGGTTCAGTGGTAGCGTATGCGGCTTGGTAATGCCGAGGTCGTTACCATCACTGTTAACACCACCACTATTAACACCACCACTGTTAACACCACCACTATTAACACCAACACTGTTAACACCACCACTGTTAACACCACCACTGTTAACACCACTATTAACACCACCACTGTTAAAACCACCACTGTTAACACCACCACCACTGTTAACACCACCACTGTGAACACCACCACTGTTAACACCACCACTGTTAATACCACCACTGTTAACACCACCACTGCTAACACCACCACTGTTAACACCACCACTGTTAACACCACCACTATTAACACCACCACTGTTAATACCACCACTGTTAACACCACCACTATTAACACCACCACTGTTAACACCACCACTGTTAACACCACCACTATTAACACCACCACTGTTAACACCACCACTATTAACACCACCACTGTTAATACCACCACTGTTAACACCACCACTGCTAACACCACCACTGTTAACACCACCACTGTTAATACCACCACTGTGAACATAACCACTGGTAACATCACCACTGTTAACACCACCACTGTTAACACCACCGCTGTTAACACCACCACTGTTAACACCACCACTGTTAACACCACCACCACTGTTAACACCACCACTGTGAACACCACCACTGTTAACACCACCACTGAGAACACCACCACTGAGAACACCACCACTGTGAACACCAACACTGTGAACACCACCACTGTGAACACCACCACTGTGAACACCAACACTGTGAACACCACCACTGTGAACACCACCACTGTTAACGCCACCACTGTTAACGCCACCACTGTTAACGCCACCACTGCTAACCCCACCACTGTTAACACCACCACTGTTAACACCACCACTGTTAACGCCACCACTGTGAACACCACCACTGTGAACACCACCACTGTGAACACCACCACTGTTAACACCACCACTGTTAACACCACCACTGTTAACGTCACCACTGTTAACACCACCACTGTGAACACCACCACTGTTAACGCCACCACTGTTAACGCCACCACTGTTAACGTCACCACTGTGAACACCACCACTGTGAACGCCACCACTGTGAACGCCACCACTGTTAACACCACCACTGTGAACACCACCACTGTGAACACCACCACTGTGAACACCACCACTGTTAACGCCACCACTGTTAACACCACCACTGTTAACGTCACCACTGTGAACACCACCACTGTGAATACCACCACTGTTAACGCCACCACTGTTAACGCCACCACTGTTAACGCCACCACTGTTAACGCCACCACTGTTAACGCCACCACTGTTAACACCACCACTGTTAACACCACCACTGTTAACACCACCACTGTTAACACCACACTGTTAACACCACCACTGTTAACACCACCACTGTGAACACCACCACTGTTAACACCACTGTGAACACCACTGTGAACACCATCACCACTGTTAACACCACCACTGTTAACAGCATCACCACTGTTAACACCACCACTGTTAACACCATCACCACTGTGAACACCACCGCTGTGAACACCACTGTGAACACCATCACCACTGTTAACACCACTTAACACCATCACCACTGTGAACACCACCACTGTGAACACCACCACCACTTAACACCACCACTGTTAACGCCACCACTGTTAACACCACCACTCTGAACACCACCACTGTTAACACCACCACGACTGTTAACATCACCACTGTTAACACCACCACTGTTACCATCACCACCACTGCTAACACCACCATTGTGAACACCACCACTGTGAACACCACCACTGTTAACACCACCACTGTGAACGCCACTACTGTTAACGCCACCACTGTTAACGCCACCACTATTAACACCACCACTGTTAACACCACCACTGTTAACGCCACCACTGTTAACGCCACCACTGTTAACGCCACCACTGTTAACACCACCACTGTGAACATAACCACTGTGAACATAACCACTGTGAACATAACCACTGTGAACATAACCACCACTGTTAACACCACCACCACTGTTAACACCACCACCACTGTTAACACCACCACCACTGTTAACACCACCACCACTGTTAACACCACCACCACTTAACACCACCACCACTTAACACCACCACCACTTAACACCACCACCACTTAACACCACCACCACTTAACACCACCACCACTTAACACCACCACCACTTAACACCACCACCACTGTTAACACCACCACTGTTAACACCACCACTGTTAACACCACCACTGTGAATGCCACTACTGTTAACGCCACCACTGATAACGCCACCACTGTTAACACGACCACTGTGAACACCACCACTGTGAACACCACCACTGTTAACGCCACCACTGTTAACACCACCACTGTTAACGCCACCACTGTGAACACCACCACTGTTAACGCCACCACTGTTAACGCCACCACTGTGAACACCACCACCACTGTTAACACCACCAATGTGAACACCACCACTGTTAACGCCACCACTGTGAACACCACCACTGTGAACACCACCACTGTTAATACCACCACTGTGAACATAACCACTGGTAACATCACCACTGTTAACACCACCACTGTTAACACCACCGCTGTTAACACCACCACTGTTAACACCACCACCACTGTTAACACCACCACTGTTAACACCACCACCACTGTTAACACCACCACTGTGAACACCACCACTGTTAACACCACCACTGAGAACACCACCACTGAGAACACCACCACTGTTAACACCACCACTGTTAACACCACCACTGTTAACACCACCACCACTGTGAACACCACCACTGTGAACACCACCACTGTGAACACCACCACTGTGAACACCACCACTGTTAACGCCACCACTGTTAACGCCAACACTGTTAACGCCACCACTGCTAACCCCACCACTGTTAACACCACCACTGTTAACACCACCACTGTTAACACCACCACTGTTAACGCCACCACTGTGAACACCACCACTGTGAACACCACCACTGTTAACGCCACCACTGTTAACGCCACCACTGTTAACGCCACCACTGTTAACGCCACCACTGTTAACACCACCACTGTTAACACCACCACTGTGAACACCACCACTGTGAACACCACCACTGTTAACACCACCACTGTTAACACCAACACTGTTAACGTCACCACTGTTAACACCACCACTGTGAACACCACCACTGTTAACGCCACCACTGTTAACGCCACCACTGTTAACGTCACCACTGTGAACACCACCACTGTCAACACCACCACTGTGAACGCCACCACTGTTAACACCACCACTGTGAACACCACCACTGTGAACACCACCACTGTGAACACCACCACTGTTAACGCCACCACTGTTAACACCACCACTGTTAACGTCACCACTGTGAACACCACCACTGTGAATACCACCACTGTTAACGCCACCACTGTTAACGCCACCACTGTTAACGCCACCACTGTTAACGCCACCACCGTTAACGCCACCACTGTTAACACCACCACTGTTAACACCACCACTGTTAACACCACCACTGTTAACACCACACTGTTAACACCACCACTGTTAACACCACCACTGTGAACACCACCACTGTTAACACCACTGTGAACACCACTGTGAACACCATCACCACTGTTAACACCACCACTGTTAACAGCATCACCACTGTTAACACCACCACTGTTAACACCACCACTGTTAACACCATCACCACTGTGAACACCACCGCTGTGAACACCACTGTGAACACCATCACCACTGTTAACACCACCACTTAACACCATCACCACTGTGAACACCACCACTGTGAACACCACCACCACTTAACACCACCACTGTTAACGCCACCACTGTTAACACCACCACTCTGAACACCACCACTGTTAACACCACCACGACTGTTAACATCACCACTGTTAACACCACCACTGTTACCATCACCACCACTGCTAACACCACCATTGTGAACACCACCACTGTGAACACCACCACTGTTAACACCACCACTGTGAACGCCACTACTGTTAACGCCACCACTGTTAACGCCACCACTATTAACACCACCACTGTTAACACCACCACTGTTAACGCCACCACTGTTAACGCCACCACTGTTAACGCCACCACTGTTAACACCACCACTGTGAACATAACCACTGTGAACATAACCACTGTGAACATAACCACCACTGTGAACACCACCACTGTGAACACCACCACCACTGTTAACACCACCACCACTGTTAACACCACCACCACTGTTAACACCACCACCACTTAACACCACCACCACTTAACACCACCACCACCACTTAACACCACCACCACTTAACACCACCACTCTGAACACCACCACCACTGTTAACACCACCACTGTTAACACCACCACTGTTAACACCACCACTGTGAATGCCACTACTGTTAACGCCACCACTGATAACGCCACCACTGTTAACACGACCACTGTGAACACCACCACTGTGAACACCACCACTGTTAACGCCACCACTGTTAACACCACCACTGTTAACGCCACCACTGTGAACACCACCACTGTTAACGCCACCACTGTTAACGCCACCACTGTGAACACCACCACCACTGTTAACACCACCAATGTGAACACCACCACTGTTAACGCCACCACTGTGAACACCACCACTGTGAACAACACCACTGTTACCGCCACCACTGTTAACACCACCACTGTGAACACCACCACTACTGTTAACACCACCACTCTGAACACCACCACTGTTAACACCGCCACCACTGTTAACACCACCACTGTTAACACCACCACTGTTAACACCACCACTGTTAACACCACCACCACTGTTAACACCACCATTGTGAACACCACCACTGTTAACACCACCACTGTGAACACCACTGTTAACACTACCACCACTGTTAACACCACCACTGTTAACACCACTGTGAACACCACCAGTGTTAACACCACCACTGTTAACACCACCAGTGTTAACACCACCACTTTTAACACCACAACTGTGAACACCACTGTTAACACCACCACCACTGTTAACACCACCACTGTGAACACCACCATTGTGAACACCACCATTGTTAACATCCCCATTGTTTACACCACCACTGTTAACACCACTGTTAACACAACCACTGTTAACACCACCACTGTTAACACCACTGTTAACACCACCACTGTTAACACCACCACCACTGTGAACACCACCATTGTTAACACCACCATTGTTAACACCATCATTGTTAACACCACCATTTTTAACACCATTGTTAACACCACCACTGTGAACACCACCACTGTTCACACCACAACTGTGAACACCACAACTGTGAACACCACTCTTAATACCACCATTAACACCATTGTTAACACCATTAACATCACCATTGTTAACACCACCATTGTTAACACCACTGTTAACACCACCATTGTTAACACCAATCTTAACACCACCATTAACACCATTAACACAACCATTGTTAACACCATTGCTAGCACCATTGTTAACACCACCACTTAACACCACCACTGTTAACACCACCATTGTTAACGCCACCACCACCACTGTTAACACCACAATTGTTAACACCACCACTGTTAACAGCATTGTTAACACCACCATTGTTAACACCACCAATGTTAACACCACCATTGTCAACACCACCACTGTTAACACAACAATTGTTAACAACAACACTGTTAACAACACCATTCTCATGTTACAACGTACAAATATCAGTGAGTTGGGATGATGATGATGATTAGGATGACATTGTCGCTTCTCACTATTGGCTCTGTGGCTAGCAGTGCCAAAAAGAACATATAGCTAGCAGTGCCAAAAAGAACATATAGCTAGCAGTGCCAGGGATAAGATAACTAGCAGTACCAAGGAGAACATATAGCTAGCAGTGCCAAGGAGAACATATAGCTAACAGTGCCAAGGAGAACATATAGCTAGCAGTGCCAAGGAGAACATATAGCTAGCAGTGCCAAGGAGAACATATAGCTAGCAGTGCCAAGGAGAACATATAGCTAGCAGTGCCAAAAAGAACATATAGCTAGCAGTGCCAGGGATAAGATAACTAGGAGTGCCAAGGAGAACATATAGCTAGCAGTGCCAAGGAGAACATATAGCTAACAGTGCCAAGGAGAACATATAGCTAGCAGTGCCAAGGAGAACATATAGCTAGCAGTGCCAAGGAGAACATATAGCTAGCAGTGCCAAGGAGAACATATAGCTAACAGTGCCAAGGAGAACATATAGCTAGCAGTGCCAAGGAGAACATATAGCTAGCCGTGCCAAGGAGAACATATAGCTAGCAGAGCCAAGGAGAACATACAGCTAGCAGTGCCAAGGAGAACATATAGCTAACAGTGCCAGGGAGAACATATAGCTAACAGTGCCAGGGAGAACATATAGCTAACAGTGCGAAGGAGAACATATAGTTAGCAGCGCCAAGGAGAACATATAGCTAGCAGTGCCAGGGACAACATATAGCTAGCAGTGCCAGGGAGAACATATAGCTAGCAGTGCCAGGGAGAACATATAGCTAACAGTGCCAGGGAGAACACATAGCTAGCAGTGCCAGGGCGAACATATAGCTAGCAGTGCCAGGGAAAACATATAGCTAGCAGTGCCAGGGAGAACATATAGCTAACAGTGCCAGGAAGAACATATAGCTAGCAGTGCCAGGGAGAACATATAGCTAACAGTGCCAGGGAGAACATATAGCTAGCAGTGCCAAGGAGAACATATAGCTAGCAGTGCCAGGGAGAACATATAACTAGCAGTGTCAGGGAGAACATATAGCTAACAGTGCCAAGGAGAACATATAGCTAGCAGTGCCAAGGAGAACATATAGCTAACAGTGCCAGGGAGAACATATAGCTAGCAGTGCCAGGGAGAACATATAGCTAACAGTGCCAAGGAGAACATATAGCTAACAGTGCCAGGGGAACATATAGCTAGCAGTGCCAGGGAGAAAATATAGCTAACAGTGCCAAGGAGAACATATAGCTAACAGTGCCAAGGAGAACATATAGCTAGCAGTGCCAAGGAGAACATATAGCTAGCAGTGCCAAGGAGAATATATAGCTAGCAGTGCCAAGGAGAACATATAGTTAGCAGTGCCAAGGAGAACATGTAGCTAGCAGTGCCAAGGAGAACATGTAGCTTGCAGTGCCAAGTTGAACATGCAGCTAGCAGTGCCAAGGAGAACATATAGCTATCAATGCCAAGAACATATAGCTAGCAGTGCCAAGGAGAACATATAGCTAGCAGTGCCAGGGAGAACATATCGCTAGTAGTGCCAGGGAGAACATATCGCCAGTAGTGCCATGGAGAACATATAGCTAACAGTGCCAGGGAGAACATATAGCTAACAGTTCCAGGGAGAACATATAGCTAGCAGTGCCAGGGAGAACATATAGCTAGCAGTGCCAAGGAGAACATATAGCTAGCAGTGCCAGGGAGAACATATAGCTAACAGTGCCAGGAAGAACATATAGCTAGCAGTGCCAGGGAGAACATATAGCTAACAGTGCCAGGGAGAACATATAGCTAGCAGTGCCAAGGAGAACATATAGCTAGCAGTGCCAGGGAAAACATATAGCTAGCAGTGCCAAGGAGAACATATAGCTAGCAGTGCCAATGAGAACATATAGCTAGCAGTGCCAGGGAGAACATATAGCTAGCAGTGCCAGGGAGAACATATAACTAACAGTGCCAAGGAGAACATATAGCTAACTGTGCCAGGGAGAACATATAGCTAGCAGTGCCAGGGAGAACATATAACTAACAGTGCCAAGGAGAACATATAGCTAGCAGTGCCAGGGAGAACATATAGCTAACAGTGCCAGGGAGAACATATAGCTAACAGTGTCAGGGAGAACATATAGCTAGCAGTGCCAAGGAGAACATATAGCTAGCAGTGCCAGGGAGAACATATAGCTAACAGTGCCAGGGAGAACATATAGCTAACAGTGCCAGGGAGAACATATAGCTAGCAGTGCCAAGGAGAACATATAACTAACAGTGCCAGGGAGAACATATAGCTAACAGTGCCAAGGAGAACATAGCTAGCAGTGCCAGGGAGAACATATAGCTAGCAGTGCCAAGGAGAACATATAGCTAGCAGTGCCAAGAGAACATATAGCTAGCAGTGCCAGGGAGAACATATAGCTAACAGTGCCAGGAAGAACATATAGCTAGCAGTGCCAGGGAGAACATATAGCTAACAGTGCCAGGGAGAACATATAGCTAGCAGTGCCAAGGAGAACATATAGCTAGCAGTGCCAGGGAGAACATATAGCTAGCAGTGCCAGGGAGAACATATAGCTAACAGTGCCAAGGAGAACATATAGTTAGCATTGCCAAGGAGAACATGTAGCTAGCAGTGCCAAGGAGAACATATCGCTAGCAGTGCCAAGTTGAACATGCAGCTAGCAGTGCCAAGGAGAACATATAGCTATCAATGCCAAGAACATATAGCTAGCAGTGCCAAGGAGAACATATAGCTAGCAGTGCCAGGGAGAACATATCGCTAGTAGTGCCAGGGAGAACATATCGCTAGTAGTGCCAGGGAGAACATATAGCTAACAGTGCCAGGGAGAACATATAGCTAACAGTGCCAGGGAGAACATATAGCTAACAGTGCCAGGGAGAACATATACCTAACAGTGCCAGGGAGAACATATAGCTAACAGTGCCAGGAGAACATATAGCTAACAGTTCCAGGGAGAACATATAGCTAGCAGTGCCAGGGAGAACATATAGCTAGCAGTGCCAGGAGAACATATAGCTAGCAGTGCCAGGGAGAACATATAGCTAACAGTGCCAGGAAGACCATATAGCTAGCAGTGCCAGGAAAACATATAGCTAGCAGTGCCAAGGAGAACATATAGCTAGCAGTGCCAATGAAAACATATAGCTAGCAGTGCCAAGGAGAACATATAACTAGCAGTGCCAAGGAGAACATATAGCTAGCAGTGCCAAGGAGAACATATAGCTAGCAGTGCCAGGAGAACATATAGCTAACAGTGCCAGGGAGAACATATAGCTACAGTGCCAGGGAGAACATATAGCTAGCAGTGCCAGGGAGAACATATAGCTAACAGTGCAAGGAGAACATATAGCTAGCAGTGCCAAGGAGAACATATAGCTAGCAGTGCCAGGGAGAACATAACTAGCAGTGCCAGGGAGAACATATAGCTAACAGTGCCAAGGAGAACATATAGCTAACAGTGCCAGGGAGAACATATAGCTAACAGTGCCAGGGAAAACATATAGCTAGCAGTGCCAAGGAGAACATATAGCTAGCAGTGCCGGGAGAAACATATAGCTAACAGTGCCAGAGAGAACATATAGCTAGCAGTGCAAGGAGAACATATAGCTAGCAGTGCCAGGAAAACATATAGCTAACAGTGCCAGGAGAACATATAGCTAGCAGTGCCAAGGAGAACATATAGCTAGCAGTGCCAGGGAGAACATACAGCTAACAGTGCCAGGAGAACTATAGCTAGCAGTGCAGGAGAACATATAGCTACAGTGCCAGAAGACCATATAGCTAGCAGTGACAGGGGAACATATAATAGCAGTGCCAGGGAGAACATATAGCTAACAGTGCCAAGG
>WNGS01167984.1:45162-48674 GCA_020271785.1 Procambarus virginalis | reverse complement strand
CACACACACACACACACACACACCCAAGCCACCGCTGAGGGAGACGGTGTAACCAAGCCACCGCTGAGGGAGACGGTGTAACCAAGCCACCGCTGAGGGAGGCGGTGTAACCAAGCCACCGCTAAGGGAGGCGGTGTAACCAAGCCACCGCTGAGGGAGACGGTGTAACCAAGCCACCGCTGAGGGAGACGGTGTAACCAAGCCACCGCTGAGGGAGACGGGGTAACCAAGCCACCGCTGAGGGAGACGGTGTAACCAAGCCACCGCTGAGGGAGACGGTGTAACCAAGCCACCGCTGAGGGAGGCGGTGTAACCAAGCCACCGCTAAGGGAGGCGGTGTAACCAAGCCACCGCTGAGGGAGACGGTGTAACCAAGCCACCGCTGAGGGAGACGGGGTAACCAAGCCGCCGCTGAGGGAGACGGTGGACCTCTTAAGATAGATCGACTCATCATTTCCTGCTTGAGTCATTGCTAAGCCTCTCATCTTCCCTTATTCTCTTGCCCCCCATCCCCCCCCTCCCTACCCCCCCCCCCCCGTGTTATCAGTGGCACCAACCTTGTCGCTATAATTAATCCAGACCATTACAAACAGCGTGAAGGTTGGCACGCCTGACTCACCCCCGTCTCCTAGTATACAAACACTTACACAGACACGAATACGCAAGCACGCAGGCACGCAGGCACGCACACACACACACACACACACACACACACACACACACACACACACACACACACACACACACACACACACACACACACACACACACACACACACACACACACACACACACACACACACACACACACACACACACACACAAGTGAGTGCAGTGCACCTCAGACAGACAGGCTGGTATATCCGTAGGCGTGTTAAGGTAGGCGAAGGATTAACTTCCAAGATGTAGAGTCACAGCAGGAGATGGTGTATCAGAATGGAGAAGTACTGAGCGAGGTCCCTCACAAGTGCGGGTAGTACAGTCCAACCTCTTACTGATAAATGTGCAAGACTTGGTAGAGGATGTGAGCTCCTTCATATCAATGTTTGCTGACGATGCTAAACTAATGATAAGGACCAGAGCCGAGGAGGACAGCGGCGTGATGAGCGTCCTCTAATGGTCCCAGATCTGGCTACTAAACTTTAATCCGGACAGTGGCAAGGATATCAGGATAGCAACAGGCGTGAGAACTCCTCATATACATTACAGAATGAAGGGAAGATAACTACTCACTTCTGAAGAAAATAGTCTCAGGAGATGTCATAACTGAGAATGTAAGACAAAGGCACGCATCAGCAGCATAACGGTGGCACCATTGGCAAAATGAACCAACGTCATTATAAACGTCATCAGCTTCGATAAAGGACACTTCCAGCGCATATACACAACGTACGGCAGACTCTCTCCCGAGTGTGCAACGCTGGCATGAAATCCCTTCCTAAATCCCTGCCTGAAAGTAAGTTTTTAAAGATTCATGTATGTACAAAGGCTCGTTCCTGAGCTAAGGAAACCGAGTTATAAAGAAAGACAGAACTTTCCTTACGACACTGAGAAGAAGGACAAGGGCAGACATGATAACAATATACAAGAATCTCAAGGGCAGCACCAGGCAGGTGAAGAAGCAATGTTTCAAGTGAGGCACAGCAGCACGAGGGAACATGACTTATTATTATTATTAACATCTTTATTGACAAAATTAATTACAATTTTGCCTAATCTGAGGATTTTGATAAAGCTTTATTAAAGTGAGGATAGTGCTGGTATTGAGTGTCACGCAGGACAGAGGGTCGTACATAAGACAATAGGTCTAAACTGTAGGCTGAAGCAGAATAAATTGGTTTAGTCTAAGCCTCGTAAATGAATAGAACGGATTCGATGAGAAAGTTGTGGAGGCCATTTCGATACACAAATACTCACACAACTCATCGTTCAACCCGTCCTCTTACTAATTACGTCGCTTTTCGTTCGTATGCGTCACTAAGGCTAAAAATCGCCGTACTGGAAAATGGAAGCGGATCCCCAAAGTGACGTACTGTCCCGTTTTCTGTTTTGGGTCCTCTGGCTTAGTCTGTAAGGTTAGGGGAGGACATTTTAAATTAACAGTTTTCACGACGTTTTGAAACCTTAGGAGACCTTGCTGCTCTCCAACCCGTCCTCGCAAATTCGTATAGTCAATATTGACTTATTAGTTACGTGCATAGGTGACATACTAAACATAATAGTTTCCCTTGAAAAGCTTCATAGAAAACACCGACCTTACCTAACCTACTTAGTATGTTAAAATAAGCATCTTAGAGCTTCGTAATTACAATTGTTACTTAACCTATTATAGATATAGGTTAGGTAATAATTGTAATTACGAAGCAATAAGATGCTTATCTTAATATACTAAGTAGGTTAGGTAAGGTAGGTGTTTTCTATGAAGATTTTCAAGGGAAACTATTATGTTAAGTATGTCACCTATGCTCTTATTTAATAAGTCAATATTGACTATACGAATTTGCGAGGACGGGTTGTGCTCTCCTAACCTGCCAGAGGACCCAAAACTTGCTGATTTTGGTCCATTTCATTTGGAAAATTAATTTCCATTTTTTGTTTTAAATTCCAATACGGCGATTTTTGGCCGTAATGAATACCATCGAAAAGCGACGTAATTTGTAACAGCTGCATCGTTATCTTAGTGTCACGTGTTATCAGCGCTTATCTCCTCGCACACCTCACCAAGCGGACGTCCTCTCTAGATTACCCCTTCCCGGCCTCCTCCGCCCTAGTCCACCGGAAACGTAAGGGGTCTAAGACCTGAGAAAAATATGCACCCCAACACGTCATCCTCCTATCCTATCCTAACGCAACCAAACCTAACCTAACGAAATTGAGATATAACATGTCATTATATATATATATATATATATATATATATATATATATATATATATATATATATATATATATATATGCAAACAAGCCTGAATGGTCCCCAGGACTAGATACAACTGAAAACTCACACCCCAGAAGTGACTCGAACCCATACTCCAGGAGCAACGCAACTGGTATGTACAGGGACGCCTTAAACCACTTGACCATCACGACCGGACATAAGGAAGTGATAGCCGAGGCTATATGAACCACTTCCCCGCCGGCACTCGGATGGTAATCTTGGGCATAGCATTTTATCCGAGTGCCGGCGGGGAAGTGGTTCATATAGCCTCGGCTATCACTTCCCCAGGACTAGATGATGGTCAAGTGATTTAAGGCGTCCCTGTACATACCAGTTGCGTTGCTCCTGGGAGTATGGGTTCGAGTCACTCTGGGGTGTGAGTTTTCAGTTGTATCTAGTCCTGGACCATTCAGGCTTGTTTGCATTTGTGTTCCTCACGTGTTGCCCCAAAAAATGAGGTGATTTGATAAAATGCTATGCCCAAGATTACCATCCGAGTGCCGGCGGGAAAGTGTTTCATATAGCCTCGGCTATCACTTCCTTATGTCCGGTCGTGATGGTCAAGTGGTTTAAG
>WNGS01167984.1:35162-42662 GCA_020271785.1 Procambarus virginalis | reverse complement strand
GAGTTTCTAACTTCCATCCATGTCCCCTCGTTCTGTTACTATTCCGTGAACATTTCGTCTATGTCCACTCTGTCAATCCCTCTGAGTATTTTTATACGTTCCTATCATGTCCCCCTCTCCCTTCTTCTTTCTAGTGTCGTAAGGCATAGTTCCCCCAGGCGCTCCTCATACCCCATCCCTCGTAGCTCTGGGACGAGTCTCGTTGCAAACCTCTGAACCTTTTCCAGTTTCATTATGTGTTTCTTTAGATGGGGACTCCATGATGAGGCGGCATACTCTAAGACTGGCCTCACGTAGGCAGTGTAAAGAGCCCTAAATGCCTCCTTACTTAGGTTTCTGAATGATGTTCTAACTTTTGAAAATCTTTGTGTGTGTGTGTGTGTGTGTTTTCAGTGTCCGTATTACATAAATAATTTCTTATACTTGGTTGGAAATAGGAGAATAAATGCATAAATATTAACAGTTCATAATATAACAGATACTTGAATCTATATCGCTGTGAATTAAGTAGGATTCAACCCTTTTAATCTGATCGGTCCCTCTGTTAATGTCCCTAAAAAAATAGTGTTCCGATTCACGCACATATAAATGGGATCCAACTGTCGCCACATAATGGTCATTGGTAAAACGATACTTTTATTGCTGCTCACACTTGTCTCTTTTGGGTGGAAGATAATGGCGAGGTTCATTTGTATGGTACAACTGCACATTTGTGCCTCAATGGAACAATAATGGAGATATTTGTATCGGTAACTTTTTTACTGAAGACAATGTTGTCGTTTTTGTAAAGCCCGCCCGTTCGCTTAGTGGTCATCCGGATTTTGTGTCTAAGCGGGTTATTGACTAAATATTGTTTCTACAACTTTCTTAATGACAGAAGACTAAAGCAGTAGCTTGCAGTCTGAGGTTAATTATGAGGTTGTTAGGTTGTAGTAGTTTGGTTTAGTTGACAAGTAGTTATAAACACTTGTGAGTTAAGCTGTTCAGCTGATGTGTAGCTGAATGACTTACTATATCAGGGTTTTGGTATGGAGCTTTTATGCTATTTAAGGTAGTTGGGATGTACTTATGTAGTTGTATATTACGTGCTATGGAGTTGCTAATTACACAGCAGGTGTTATGTTATTGTGAAGCAGGTGTGTATAGGTTGTACTCTCTGGCAGTTAAGTACTCGTAACAAGAACTCCGCATATATACTTAACCGTTAAGTCATTATTTTCTTAACTATCAGAGCGGCGAGACAGTGGCAAAGTACACTCTCTCTTATCACTATACACCACCATCACCATTTGATATTTTATTTATGTCTAAAACTGCCAATTCTAATTTGCTCTGCTGTTCACCTGTTGAGTCCAGACACGACTGTAGCCGCTTGTGTATGTTTTATCAGTATTATGATTCTGGGTCAAGTAGTTAAGTATCTTAAGTAGATAAGCATTCCAGACCCACGTACAATAGGTCATTATGATGAGAGGTGGGAGGGGGCTGTGTGTTTCATTCTTAGCCCTCACACTGTGGACCAAACTACAAGGACTACAGCAGTACAGGCCTTCCCTCGCGGCTGCCTGAGTATATCATCCACTACGGGCTCACCATAGCCCGTGCTACTTGGAACTTCTTGTTCCAGGTAGCGAATCTTTAACAACAACAACAACGGCTGCCTGAGTCTGAAGACACCTAGGAGACAAGGAGCCAGATTCACGAAAGCACTTACGCAAACACTTACGAACCTGTACATCTTTTCTCAATCTCTGGCGACTTTGTTTCCAATTATTAAACGGTTAATGAGTTCCGAAGCACCAGGAGGCTCTTTATAACAATAACAACAGTTGAATGGGACGTTTTCATGCTTGTAAACTGTTTAATAAATGTAACCAAAGCCGTCAAAGATTGAGGAAAGATGTAGACGTTCGTAAGTGCTTGCGTAAGTGCTTTCGTGAATCTGGCCCAAGGTCACGATTCAGTCTAAACATTTACAACCACTTACGAAACCTGCATGTCTTTCGACTATCATGGGGGGCTTTTATTTGACATTTATTAAAGAGTTTATGGGGTCCAATGTGCTATACGAGGTTGTTTATAACCGTAATGTAAGACTCTCAAGTTTCCAAGCTCGTCAACTGTTTAATAACTGCAAACAAAGCTGCCATGATTGTTGAGAGATGTACAGGTTTCGTCAGTGGTACCATAAAGGCTCGACGACTCCCTGAATTCCCAGTCTACACAGCGTCGGGGGTAACGTCCATTCTACGTTGATTCAACTTCATCAACTGTGCGTTTCAATATTAAAATTTGTACTTAAATTACAAGTTAACTTATTAATTTACATTAATTTACAGGTTAATTAATCAATATGAATTAAACGTTGAATTAACGCTTCGTTATTCGGGCCACCCCCCCTAGCGGCCACAGTTGGAACCCTACTGTGAGGGCGGGGCTGTGATTGGCTTAAATAACTTTGAATATTAATGACTATGGAGAGGGGGGCGGGGGGGGGGCGGTGAGTGACCTTTCCAACTGACAAGTCCAAACTCCCGCCGCCCCCCGGCCTCTGATGGACCCCTTAACGAGCAGTCGGGCATGTCAGGGTCCTGTGGGACACACGATAGCTGTAAACCCCCCCCCCCCGCTCCATCCCCCCCCCTGTCTCTCACACACACACACACACACACACACACACACACACACACACACACACACACACACACACACACACACACACACACACACACACACACACACACACACACACACACACACACACACACACACACACACACACACACACGTTTTATCTAAATATCACCTAAAGACTTAGACAATTCTAGCACGAATCTTTGTATTTCTTACATTCCTCTTTACTTTAAAAAGTTTGTTTTTCAACTTTTAAAGTTCATTTTACAATTTCATTCACTTGGACCATCGGAGGCTCGAACCGCAGACCATTTTGAATTTTGAATTTTGCCCCGAGGGGCGAGTTTATCGGGCAGCGTCACTCATCCTGTGAGTGGACACACCGCCATAGCAGCATGTACAACACTCCCCAATAGGAAGAAAACCCGCTGGGTTGTTCATCCTGTCACTTTTACCCAGACATAGCCGGCAGCCCGTCCTCCAAAGAAAGACCCAGAGTCCATTCCATGCACCCGCCAAACCCGCTGGTGTTTATGAATGAAAAACGGTTTACACACGACTCACAACTTCTGACGTTTGAACACTTCCGGAACAAGTGATTCACTGACGAATTTTGTTCGAACCACAACGCTGTAAATGCTTCACCCACGTACTCCAAATACAAATAATCGCCAACAGAACCTAAACACCTAACCTAACCTAACCTACCCTAACCTAACCAGTGCCTAAATAAGTACAATATGGTAATATAAAATAATATTAATTTATATTTGAGAAAATTCTTGTTTTGAATGAAGTGCATGTTAAAGTTGATGAATGAATCTTTATTGTCGACTGTTGGGTGGAATGAACTTAGTCTGAAGACGGGTTGCAACTGGGACTTGCTTAACTGTCTCTGAACAGCTGTAGTGAACAGCTTCTCAAACAAGGAGATTAACATCTGTCAACCCTTAAAATCTTACGTTATCTTGCAGGTGCAAAATGGAGGAATCTTTTAAGAACAGTATCAATATTTGACAAATAGTGTTTTCCTAACTCAAACAATGTGGACTTTATTATTCTACACATATTTCTAATGTCTCTTAGATGTGCACATTCCCGTAGAGAGGGGTCAAGGCGGTGTCCGTCACTCTCACCACAGATTCTGCAATTCCTCTGCTCAACTGTTGTTTCCATTCCGAATCTCCATGGATATTTGTATCCAAGACGGATTCTCGCTATTACTGATTCTCTCCCGCGTCCTCCTCCTCTTCGTCCATAATGACTGGGATTGCCAGCTGCAACCATGTTGTACCATCGTACAGATTCACTGGTTTGTGCTTCTATCCTCCTTTCCTCAGTTACCTTGTCACGGTGATGTTGCCTGACAATACCTCTAATTTGTAGTAGAGTCTTGGGTATGAAGTATTCAATATGGTCTCCTTCAGCGCCTTCAGCAGCCAGCACATCTGCTCGTTCATTCCCACATATTCCAACATGGGAGGGGAGCCACGGAAACTTGACGACTCTTCCCTGATTGGTTAGTACCTTCACAGCTCTCTTAATTTCAGCGACTATCGCAAGATTTTCTGCCCGATTTTTACTAAGGTTTTTTAGCGCTGCTTGTGAATCAGTGCAGATCACTGCACCATTAGTGTTAGGTTCAAGGACTCTTAACGCCATAACAATGGCAGTTAGCTCTGTGAACGGGTACCGCGCCTCTCCTCTACTGGGATGTCTTATCTACATTGCCAACTATGTAAGGAGTCTTCCTTCTCCACCTCGCTTCTCTGTGCATTCCATCTTAAGTTCTCCAGGAGATCATTTACATACATGACCAGGAAGACTGGACATATTACTGACCCCACGAATATAGCTGGGAAGTGCTCATCTAGTTTTACTTGCTGGACATGGGTTTCGACTCTTGGGTTCCGCCTTTGAACCCTTAATCGACTGCTGTATACGTTTTCGAGTTAACTGAGCTCTGCCATATCTACAGTGAAGCTGTGAATGGAGTTCGCCTTATCTATTACTTAACACATTATATTTGTTAATTATTCTGAAATTGACAAGACTTAGGCAGTTATATTTTTCCATCTGTGCGGCCTTGTTCGTGTACTATTTACGCTAAATAGACTGTCCTTATCTACTTTGTGTATTCCCATGAATACTTTGCATGCGGTGATGATGTCTCCCCTGTTTCTTTTCTCTTCCACTGACGTGAAAGATAGGGTAGGCGAGGTGAGACAAATACTTGGTGGGAGAAGGGATTGTTTTACCAAAGGTGGCTGATGACCTTGTGTGTGTGTGTACTCACCTAATTGTACTCACCTAATTGTGCTTGCGGGGGTTGAGCTTTGGCTCTTTGGTCCCGCCTCTCAACTGTCAATCAACAGGTGTACAGATTCCTGAGCCTACTGGGCTCTATCATATCTACATTTGAAACTGTGTATGGAGTCAACCTCCACCACATCACTTCCAAGTGCATTCCATTTATTAACTACTCTGACACTGAAAAAATTCTTTCTAACGTCTCTGTGGCTCATCTGGGTACTAAGTTTCCACCTGTGTCCCCTTGTTCGTGTCCCACCCGTGGTGAAGAGTTTGTCTTTGTCCGCCCTGTCAATTCCCCTGAGAATTTTGTAGGTGGTTATCATGTCTCCCCTTACTCTTCTGTTTTCCAGGGATGTGAGGTTCAGCTCCTTTAGCCTTTCCTCGTAGCTCAATCCTCTCAGTTCCGGGACGAGCCTGGTGGCATACCGCTGAATCTTCTCTAACTTTGTCTTGTGTTTAACTGTGTGTGTGTGTGTGTGTGTGTGTGTGTGTGTGTGTGTGTGTGTGTGTGTGTGTGTGTGTGTGTGTGTGTGTGTGTGTGTGTGTGTGTGTGTACTCACCTAGTTGTGTCTGCAAGATCGAGCATTGACTCTTGGATCCCGCCATATGTGTGTGTGTGTGTGGGGGGGGGAGGGGGGGGGGAGGGTCCGCGCCTAGGAGTCTATGCAGGGTGGTGGATGTGGTTGTTGTGATGAGTGATGGTTGAGAAGCGTCAGGTTGCCGGCCAATGAGCACCCTGGCCGTGTTGGGGCGGGAGTCATACGCTTCGAGAATCTGCCGGGGCGCGGGACCGTCACTGACAAGGTCGCCGCTGCCGATGATGTCATGGATGAAGTCACGGTTCAAGCCCCGCCTCCCAGCCGTGACGTTGTGCACCGCCCGCCTCCCAACCGTGACGTTTAGGGCGTGCCCACTATTGGTCGCCTCCAAACTGTGACGATGCAGGGCGTCACCCCGATTGGCTGGGCGTCGCCGTGAACCGCGCTGGCCGGTTGCCCACTTAAACCTGATTTTGGAGGGATGTGTATGGGCAGCAATGTGCCCGCGAGAAAAAGAAGTAGACGATCCGTGGCGCGTGGGCAGAGAGAGAGTGTAAGAGAAACTGTGTTGATTATCGTTGTTTTCTCGTCAATGGACGCTTGGATGTCGGAAGGCGAAAGTAGGTTGGAACACCGGAGTGTCATGAGAGGTGGCACAAGTGTCAACACTGATGGCACTAGTGTCACCAGGCCTCTGGTGGCCCTCCCTTAAAACATCGCTAAAAAGCCACCACATTGCCAGGTTCCCTGAGGACCAAAACAAGTTTTTGCCCCGTACGGGTCCAGCGGCGCGGGCTGGCGGCCAAGCAGTGATGTTGTGGCTATTTATAGAAGTAACGTAATGGTGGGTTGATGAGTGGCGCGGTGGAGGCAGGTTATGAAGGAGCGGGCACGCTGCCAGCCGGCTCTGTTTATCTGGCAAGCAGTACCCCCTCAAGTAATGCTTATATATATACCTTGCTTGGTATTTTGGTGCGCTCTGGCATGCCATGCGTGATTCACGCCATTGTTGTGGAGAGCAGTCGTCACCTACGGCCTCTCCCTACCTTCCCTTCACCTCCCCTTCACCTCCCCCTCCTCCCTACCTTCCCTTCACCTCCCCCTCCCTACCTTCCCTTCACCTCCCCCTCCCTACCTTCCCTTCACCTCCGACCTTACCCTCCATTCACCTCCCCGTATCTCCGTCTCCATCAGCGCCTCCTCCCTCCTCTGCGTGCCTGGAGTCCCATGGCGTGCTGCTGCTGCCGCCGCCGGAGGACGGGCCGGCTGGCAGGTCCTTAGCAACACGCTACAACACCTCCATTGCCCCGCCTGGTATGGCCAGCAGGCCGAGGACCCGCCTGACCTGCCCCGCGCCACCATCCTCCTCCCGAAGAGGCTCCCTCCCTACACATCCTGCCCCCGCTACCACGCTTCTCCGTCTCCTGTAAATTAATGATTTAACAACAAGAAAATGGCCACCTATTCTCTAATTCTAATGACCTCATTGAACCAACAGCATTCCTTCAGTCGCTACTGAAAGCTCCGAGCTTGGAGTAGCAGTGTCAGCAGTAGTACTCATTCTCTAGTAATTAACTTCATGACAGAGAAAAGCAGCATTAACAGCAGTGGTGTTGTCTTAACGATAGTTGGGGGCAATTAATGGTGTTGTGTTAGTAGCTGAAGGTCGGCTACCACTGTCAACAACAGTAGCCCCATAATCACCACCACCACCCACCACCAGCAACACCACCACCACCACCACCACCACCACCACCAGCAACACCACCACCACCACCACCACCACAACGAGCAGCAGCAGCAGCACCACCACCACCACCACCACCACCACCACCAGCACACCACCACCCAGCAGCAGCACCCCACCACCACCACCACCACCCACCACCACCATCACCACTACCACCACCACCACCACCACCACCACCACCACAACGAGCAGCAGCAGCAGCACCACCACCACCACCACCACCATCACCACTACCACCACCACCACCACCACCACCACCACCAC
>WNGS01167984.1:13581-25060 GCA_020271785.1 Procambarus virginalis | reverse complement strand
AGAGAGAAATAGAACAGGAGACAGCACATCTCCGTTAGAAAGGCGGGGTCCAAGAGCTAACAGCTCGATCCTGTAGGCACAAATAGCATCTATATATATATATATATATATATATATATATATATATATATATATATATATATATTATATATCTTATTCGTAGAAAAGGAGCAAAGTACCGAGCTCCTTCCCCCAAGCCCCTCTGTGTGAGTTCACCTGGGTGAGTCCACCTGGGTGAGTCCACCTGGGAGAGTCCACCTGGGAGAGTCCACCTGGGAGAGTCCACCTGGGTGAGTCCACCTGGGTGAGTCCACCTGGGAGAGTCCACCTGGGAGAGTCCACCTGGGTGAGTCCACCTGGGTGAGTCCACCTGGGTGAGTCCACCTGGGTGAGTCCACCTGGGAGAGTCCACCTGGGAGAGTCCACCTGGGAGAGTCCACCTGGGAGAGTCCACCTTGGAGAGTCCACCTGGGTGAGTCCACCTTGGAGAGTCCACCTGGGAGAGTCCACCTGGGAGAGTCCACCTGGGTGAGTCCACCTGGGAGAGTCCACCTGGGTGAGTCCACCTGGGTGAGTCCAGTGGACTCACCCAGGTGGCTTTATTACTGTGGGGGATTATAACACGGGAGGGGATGGCCACGTTAATATCATCTGTATCATATACAAGTCACTAATGCATCATCTGCACCATTGATGCTCTTCATACGTCGCCTATTAAGATTATTTTGTTCTGGGGTATAAACTAAAGAGTCTGTTTATATTGTGGTGGGTCCAATAACACCATCACAGAGATGGCCACTCACTACTGTTATTACTGGTAAAGAAAGTCTGTACAAATAACTTTATCGTTAGAGGCAATAATTAAGCTTTTAATTGCATTTAACTAAATTTGAAGGGCATCTCACGAAGGACAAATGGAGTGTGTGAGAGATGCAGAAGTGCCTGAGTGAAGCACACTCTTCCTCCACACGCACTCACCTGTACCCAATGTAAGGTGCATCCATCTTACATTGTCTAGTGTGAGGTGGATGCACTCATGTTCATTATGGAAGACTTCAAAGAGCAGAGTACAGCAGAGTGCCTCGATTGGTGCTGGAGACACACCACGCTCCATTCCACACCACACGTGACTGACACACACGCCGCTATTTTTTTTTTTTTAATTTTGCCCCGAAGGGCGAGTTCATTGGGCAGCGCCACTCATCCTGTGAGTGGACACCGCCATAGTGACAGTATTGGGCAGCGCCACTCATCCTGTGAGTGGACACACCGCCATAGTGACAGTATTGGGCAGCGCCACTCATCCTGCGAATGGACACTGCCATAGTGACAGTATTGGGCAGCGCCACTCATCCTGTGAGTGGACACCGCCATAGTGACAGTATTGGGCAGCGCCACTCATCTTGTGAGTGGACACAACGCCAGAGTGACAGTATCGGGCAGCGCCACTCATCTTGTGAGTGTCACACCGCCAGAGTGACAGTATTGGGTAGCGCCACTCATCCTGTGAGTGGACACACTACCATAGTGACAGTATTGGGCAGCGCCACTCATCCTGTGAGTGGACACACCGCCATAGTGACAGAATTGGGCAGCGCCACTCATCCTATGAGTGGACACACCGCCATATTGACAGTATTGGGCAGCGTCACTCATCCTGTGAGTGGACACACCGCCATAGTAACAGTATTGGGCAGCGCCACTCATCCCGTGAGTGGACACACCGCCATAGTGACAGAATTGGGCAGCGCCACTCATCTTGTGAGTGTCACACCGCCAGTGACAGTATTGGGTAGCACCACTCATCCTGTGAGTGGACACACTGCCATAGTGACAGTATTAGGCAGCGCCACTCATCCTGTGAATGGACATACCGCCATAGTGACAGTATTGGGCAGCGCCACTCATCCTGTGAGTGGACTCACCGCCATAGTGATAGTATTGGGCAGCGCCACTCATCCTGTGAGTGGACACACCGCCATAGTGATAGTATTGGTCAGCGCCACTCATCCTGTGAGTGAACTCACCGCCATAGTGACAGTATTGGGCAGCGCCACTCATCCTGTGAGTGGACATACCGCCATAGCAACATGTACAACACTCCCCAAAAGGAAGAAAACCCGCTGGGTTCTTCATCCTGTCACTTGTATCCAGACACAGCTGGGACTTGCTTAACTGTCTGAAGTGAACAGTTCCTCAAACAAGAAGATTAACATCTGTCAACCCTTAAAAGCTTACGTTATCTTGCGGGTGCAAAATGGAGGAATCTTTTAAGAACAGTATCAATATTTGACAAATAGTGTTTTCCTAACTCAAACGTGTGGGGTTTATTATTCTACACATATTTCTAATGTCTCTCAGGTGTCCACATTCTCTCAGGTAGTGGTCAAGGCGGTGTCCGTCACTCTCACCACAGATTCTGCAACTCCGCTGCTCAACTATTGTTTCCATTCCGAATCTCCATGGATATTTGTATCCAAGACGGATTTTTGCTATTACTGATTCTCTCCCTCGTCCTCCTCCTCTTCGGCCATAATGATTGGGATTGCCAGCTGCAACCATGTTGTACCATCGTACAGATTCACTGGTTTGTGCTTCTATCCTCCTTTCCTCAGTTACCTTGTCACGGTGATGTTACCTGACAATACCTCTAATTTGTAGTAGAGTCTTGGGTATGAAGTATTCAATATGGTCTCCTTCAGCGCCTTCAGCAGCCAGCACATCTGCTCTTTCATTCCCACATTTTTCTTTCTTTTTTACATATCCCAACTTGGGAGGGAAGCCACAGAAACTTGACGACTCTTCCCTGGTTGGTAAGTACTCTCACAGCTCTCTAAATTTCATCGACTATTGCAAGATTTTCTGCCCGATTTTTGCTTAGGCTTTGTAGCGTTGCTTGTGAATCAGTGCAGATCACTGCACCATCAGTGTTACGTTCAAGGTATCTTAACGCCATAACAATGGCAGTTAACTCTCCTTGCGTTAGAGGCATTGTTCTCAATACGTGCTTTTTCTTCTTTTCCGCGTTGAGAGGAATTATTCCTAATTACTGTGTATGCTGCACCAGCCCTGCTATTGGCAGGATTGGATGACCCATCACTGAATATTTGATCTAGTTCATCTCCGGCTTCTTTATAAATTTCCTCGAGATACTTGTGCCTCATTTCTTGTGGTATCATTTTGGACTTTTTTGTTGCCATTTCATTGATGATAATCTTGCACGAGTCATCCTCCCAGGGAGGTAACCTCTCTACAGGCAGGAGCTCACGGGCTTGCTCAAGCAGGTGAAGCTCTTCGAGGTAGCAGACTGAACTATTTCCTCCTGTAAGTAACACAGAATTCAGTTTCTTTCTTGACAATATCATTATAATGGGGATCTCTGGCTATCTTAATTGTAAGCTTAGCATTCAGTTCCTTAATTCTGCTTTCAAGACATTGGAGGGACAACTCCTCTCGTACCAGGCTGTGACTCATACGTCAGGCTGCGAGCAGCCGCGTCAAACAGCCTGGTTGATCAGTCCAGCAACCAGGAGGCCTGGTCGACGACCGGGCCGCGGGGACGCTAAGCCCCGGAAGCACCTCAAGGTAACCTCAAGGTAGATTAAATGTTTTGATGGTTCTTGGGACTCCAAGAATGATTGTCATGGCTTCATTTTGAATGCTTTGAAGCCTTTTCATATCGCTTTGGAAGTAGGTGCACAGAACTGGTGCGGCATAGTCTATGATGGAGCGCACATAGGCTGTGTTCATCATTTTAAGCACGGAAATAGAGGCTCCATGTCCATTCCAGGTCATAGCTTTCAGTGCCCTGAGTCGACTTTTGCATGTTCCTATGAGTTGATTGAGCTCCTCTTTCTTCCCCTTGTTAGAGCCGACAGTGACGCCAAGGTACCGACAGAGCCTTCAAGGTGTGTGTATATGTATGTGTGCATAGGGTAGAGTGCAGTGTAGACGACATAACACCCAATAACACATATGAAATGAGCCGCAGCAATAAATGGTGATAACCAGGAGATAACGCAGACCACAGCAAAAAGTGAGCTTGGCGACTAGCACCTCTCCAGTGTATCAGTGCTATACCGACGGCTCTGTAGAAGAGGGTGGACGATGTACCGGATGTGCATGTAATGTATTTGAACAATCTTCTCTCGTACATACAGCAATGAAGCGCGTCAATGACTGGGCAAGTACAACTCAAACCGAACTTGCAGGCATATACCTTGCCACTGAATTTTTAAAAGACAAAGGCAGTGGACTTATATACTGTGACTCGCAGAGTGCACTCCTGGCATTGAACGCACATAGTAGTGACACCCAGAAAATAGTCAGTGATATTCAAATGAATGTTTTAGCTGCTAAAGAAAACAGATTTGAAATTAAATTCCTATGGATACCATCACATGTTGGCATCTCAAGGCATGACACTGTTGATATGCTTGCAAAGACAGCCTGTAGAAAACCAGTAGTAGAAATTGATATGGGTATTTCATTAGCAGTGACAAAGAGAATACTTAAACAAATATCTACCGAAGATCTCACCGACCTAACAAATTCACAAAGACCTGAAAGTTGTAGCATTAAATATTATGATAGATATCGTGAGGAGACATTCACATATGGGACTAATAGAACAAGAACCGGCAATGTGATGTTATAGTGGCCAGAATACGCCTGGGATATAGACGTATCTGGCAGCTTTCTCAAAACCCAAATGTCGAGTACACAATGTGTCAACTTTGTGAAAGAGAAAACATGCACTCTCTTGAACATTATATTGTAGAATGTCCCATACTGGCTGACTTTCGCCCTCCTGGGCTAAGGTATGCTGAACTGTGTAATTACTATATGAGTACTGGAACACTTGATGATATATTGGACTTGTATCCAAGATTGACCATGTAATAGATTAATTATACAATATATGATGTAACTATATAACCTGAGCTTGTAAAAGCACCTTAATCACCTTCAGTGATTAAGTGCTTAATTGCACACTAGTTTCTTTATCAGCTGTCTCACCCTGTCAGAGTGAATGAGATAAATGTCTGTGAATGCATGTGTGTATATATGTATATGTGTGTGTGTATGTATATGTATGGGTATAAAGTATATATGGAAGCTGATCAGAATTACATTTCACCTTTGTAAATGTACATGAATGACACTGTGTAGAAGACACATCGAACACTTTATGTAAGGCATACGTAAATCTGTGTATCTATGTATTTACGTATATAGGTTAGCTTAGCATTTTAAAGGCACCGAATCACCTTCTGTGGTTGATTGTTCAATAAACCCTTGAACTATATGTTTAACACATCTCTCACCCTGTCCATGGAGGACAGAAGAAAATGTAACGTTACATAGGGCCAAACGTTACATAGGGACCAAATGTTACATAGGGACCAAACGTTACATAGGGACCAAATGTTACATAGGGAGCCAAACGTTACATAGGGACCAAACGTTACATAGGAGCCAAACGTTACATAGGGACCAAATGTTACATAGGGGCCAAACGTTACATAGGGACCAAACGTTACATAGGGGCCAAACGTTACATAGGGGCCAAACGTTACATAGGGGCCAAACGTTACATAGGGGCCAAACGTTACATAGGGACCAAACGTTACATAGGGGCCAAACGTTACATAGGGACCAAACGTTACATAGGGACCAAACGTTACATAGGGACCAAACGTTACATAGGGACCAAACGTTACATAGGGACCAAACGTTACATAGGGACCAAACGTTACATAGGGACCAAACGTTACATAGGGACCAAACGTTACATAGGGGCCAAACGTTACATAGGGAGCCAAACGTTACATAGGGCCAAACGTTACATAGGGACCAAACGTTACATAGGGACCAAACGTTACATAGGGGCCAAACGTTACATAGGGACCAAACGTTACATAGGGACCAAACGTTACATAGGGGCCAAACGTTACATAGGGGCCAAACGTTACATAGGGCCAAACGTTACATAGGGACCAAACGTTACATAGGGACCAAACGTTACATAGGGGCAAACGTTACATAGGGGCCAAACGTTACATAGGGGCCAAACGTTACATAGGGACCAAACGTTACATAGGGGCCAAACGTTACATAGGGGCCAAACGTTACATAGGGGCCAAACGTTACATAGGGGCCAAACGTTACATAGGGACCAAACGTTACATAGGGCCAAACGTTACATAGGGACCAAACGTTACATAGGGGCCAAACGTTACATAGGGGCCAAACGTTACATAGGGGCCAAACGTTACATAGGGACCAAACGTTACATAGGGGCCAAACGTTACATAGGGACCAAACGTTACATAGGGACCAAACGTTACATAGGGACCAAACGTTACATAGGGGCCAAACGTTACATAGGGACCAAACGTTACATAGGGACCAAACGTTACATAGGGGTCAAACGTTACATAGGGGTCAATCGTTACATAGGGGCCAAACGTTACATAGGGCCAAACGTTACATAGGGGGTCAATCGTTACATAGGGGCCAAATGTTACATAGGGAGCCAAACGTTACATAGGGAGCCAAACGTTACATAGGGGCCAAACGTTACATAGGGAGCCAAACGTTACATAGGGGCCAAACGTTACATAGGGGCCAAACGTTACATAGGGGCCAAACGTTACATAGGACCAAACGTTACATAGGGGGCCAAACGTTACATAGGGACCAAACGTTACATAGGGACCAAACGTTACATAGGGAACAAACGTTATATAGGGAGCCAAACGTTACATTTGGAATGGATATATAATGCTGATTTAGGCTTGGAGTCCTGAAGGCTCTAACGTGTGGATTTTATCCATAATTAATTTCTAGTTTCAGTAATTGTTTTTTTTTTAGATATGTATTTTCATTTCATTCATCAATATCGTCGGAACCTCGAACAGGGGCTGCAAAAGTACGAGTCGATTGTCTTACCGACCACCCTGTGGACGCTCACAGTAAGAATCTCGGAGGTACCTAACTGCTAGCCAATTGAGACTCTTCAATGATAACAGCAGAGTATATCTTCAACTCGTGGAAGGTAATCATCCCAGATCCAGATTTTGTTATCACAATGAGTTATTTGTGGCCTCGTGATACTTCCTGAAAAGGTGGAGAGGATAGCCAGGCGGGTTAAAGATAACAGAGATAGCGTGCCCCGAGTGGCCTACTCTGGTCTCTAGCTTATCAGAGATGGTATTTTTAGTTGTGATTATCTCCCCTCTCTCTCTCTCTTTTCTCTCTCTCTCTCGCTCTCCTCTCTCTCTCTCTCTCTCTCTCCTCTCTCTCTCTCTCTCTCTCTCTCTCTCTCTCTCTCTCTCTCTCTCTCTCTCCTCGCTCTCTCTCTCTCTACTCTCTCTCTCTCTCTCTCTCATTCTCTCTCTCTTTCTCTCATTCTCTCTTCTCTCTCTCTCTCTCTCTTCTCGTCTCTCTCTCTTCTCTCTTTCTCTCTCTCTCTTTTCTTCATGATTAGTTGATGTCTGTATGATATGAGAGACCCGGCGGTGCCCGGGCAACTCTCTCTTTCTCCCTCATCACCTTCCTTCCCTTCTTCTCCTTTTTCCCCATACATTCCCGCTCTCATCCCTCCCCCCCCTCCTTTCCACTCTCCTCCTCTCCCTTTCAGTGCCCCCCCCCCACCGTCTCTCACCATTCTACTTCTCCTCCTCCCTCACTCTTCTTCTTCTCCTAAAAAAAATCATATTGAATTTTTTTTTGTTTACATACTGCTGAAAACTTAAAAAAAACTCCCGATTTCTGACTTCATGAAAAAAAGGCGAAATCTCTTCAAAGTCGGGACACAGAGACCGAACCCGACTGGCCAATGATACATGACACATGGGGGTTCAGGGGCGGGGTATGTATCCCTAAACGTTGAGCGAGGCCGCCAAGCACACGGCTTCCAACTTTACACAAACTTTATAGTTTTATAGATTTTAATTGTTAACACATTTACTGTCTTTGAGCTGTAAGGCAGCGCTTCCCTCGTCAGGAAAGCATTAGTAGTAGGCCTCCATCAGTCTCAGGAGACTATGGAGTTGCGCTCTGGCGTCGGCCTGGTCTGGAGTGGCCTCACCAGGGCGCAAAGCCAGGGTAGGTCGATTCGGGGGAGAAGCTGTTACCCAGGCAGCAGGTCCCCCCCTCTCCACGGTGTTGAAAGTCTCCAATGGAAAGGCATCCACCAATACGAAAGGTTTCAGCGCCGTCGCAGGAACTGTGAGTTCCGGAGTTGACCTCGAAGTTGGTGAAGAAGGGCACAGGGACCTCCAACCCCGGAGACCGTCGTGGTCGGGGCCGGAGAAGAAGCACCCCGTCAAGGGTATGAACGACCCCAGCCTCCTGAAGCAGAGCTTGGGGGGCCGCACGGCCCTCAGGAGATGAACGTCCCGGTCCCGCACCTACGGGTTCCAGACAGTGCGCGTCACAGCCCTCGTTCACCCGAGGTCGGCCTCCTTCAAGACGAAGTAGAAGGAAGAGTGATAATTATTAAATACAACAATTATTATTGTAATAATTATTATAATAATAATAATAAATATATTATTATTATTATTATTATTATTATTATTATTATTATTATTATTATTATATAAAATATATATCAATGCTGTGCAATCTCTATATAGCTGCCTCGCCAGTTGACTAAATGTTTGTCAGCATCGTATTCTGGGTTCCTTCATCTCTCGCCTCACTGTAAGGTGTGGCGGCTGGCTGGCCTCAGTACTCACAGAGTTCGTTGTCATTTTCTGATCTTTTTTGTTTTTTCCATTTCCATATCAAATTATTGATATTTTCGTTCTCCTATGGGTATGGCGTTGCTTAGGCTGTGTCTCTCTCTCTCTGTGCCTTACATGTGTCTGTGGACCACACCACCACCACCACCAGCAGGGGTCAACACCATCCCCGCCACCACAGCCACCGCCACCATCATCTCCATCCCAACACCACAACCATCCCCACCACCACTCCCCCTATCAACAACTACTACCACTTCATCATCACCACCACCACATCTACCACCACCACCACCACTGGGAGAGAGGGGCGGCCCGTGACGTGGTGAACTAGGAATGTCGTGTCGCCACCTCTCCCAGGAGCCTGCAGGGTAGTTGAGAGGGAGGAGAGGGAAAGGCAGAGATAGAGGGAGAGGAAGAGGGAGGACATGAAGATGGACACTGAAGGGTAGAGGAATGTGAAGAAGGAACTTATCGGACGATCCATAGACACGTGCCTCGCCTTGCACGGTACTGTGATGGTAGAGGGAGTAGATGGTAGATGGTAGATGGTAGAGGGAGTAGCAAGTGTTGAGGTCACTTTATCTTACATCTACGACGTTGTTGTTGTTGACGTTCTTGGTGTACTAATGTGCCGAGTAGGCCTATAGGCTCGCCAACTCCTCCCAGAGTCACATGAGCCTCGCCTTTGGACCATTTTGGACGGGAATTAAAACTTTCTAACTCAAGAAAACTTCGTGTGTCTTAATTGCAGAGTTTCTTAGGTTTCATACAGTAAGTGAAGTTTATATTTTTATTGGATTTATTTTTTGCAACATTTGTTGAAATCATAAATTTAGTTCATGAATGATCTGAAAGAAAATAAATGTTCCAAGAGTTAGAGCACAAATGTTCTCAAGTTATTGAGTGGGTCCAGTCACGTGACTTACATTAATACTTCTGTTTCAGATTTTGTCAAACAAACTTTTTGACTACATATATAAACTATCATTAGAATTATTAATGATAATACAAAAATAAAAAATACCCTTTAGTATACTTGAATTTGCCTTCGAGAATGATTCAGAAAGAGAAACTGTATTCGTAACTTATAAAGATCATTACAGTTCCGGCTGTACTGAAGACTGGTAAAATTGTCTCAATCAAACTTACATTATATAGACATAAATTACTCCACTTCCATTGTAGTGTTCGTAACTCAGTGATCCGACTGATCCATCGTTAGCTTACTCTTGAGATATGATTTAATATGCAGGCGATGAGCCACAATAACGTGGCTAAAGTATGTTGACCAGACCACACACTAGAAGGTGAAGGGACGACGACGTTTCGGTCCGTCCTGGACCATTTCTCAAGTCGATTGTGAGAAATGATTTCTCACAATCGACTTGAGAAATGATCCAGGACGGACCGAAACGTCGTCGACCCTTCACCTTCTAGTGTGTGGTCTGGTCAACATGATTTAATATTATATTTAATATTGCAGATGCAATATTACAAAAGTATTGCAACAACTAGTTTCATCAGTGATGTCTCCGATGAGCCCGTTAACGATCATTTACGGCATTTCGTGTGAACCAGCAGACAGCAAACAATCATGCAGGTGTTTACATCACAGCGTCACGAAAGAAACCTTGGTTAGTGCATTCGTGCGCGGCTCAGAGTATACCATGTTCGGTGGTTCGAGGCGCCGCATTGCTCTAAGTGGTTATCTAGGTGACAATAATATTATGTGAGTGTCTTTGTGTGTTGTGAAGACACCCGGCTGTCCTCGGAGCCCAGACCTCAGAGACACACGCTACTCACTTGTCTGTGGGACGGCAACACTCTCTATGCTATGGTGATGGCTATGGTGATCCCGTAGTGGACTTACCTGGCACAGGAGCGGGGCAAGTAGCACGGGCTATGGTGAGCCCGTAGTGGACTTACCTGGCACAGGAGCGGGGCAAGTAGCACGGGCTATAGTGAGCCCGCAGTGGACTTACCTGGCACAGGAGCGGGGCAAGTAGCACGGGCTATGGTGAGCCCGTAGTGGACTTACCTGGCACAGGAGCGGGGCAAGTAGCACCGGCTATGGTGAGCCCGTAGTGGACTTACCTGGCACAGGAGCGGGGCAAGTAGCACCGGCTATGGTGAGCCCGTAGTGGACTTACCTGGCACAGGAGCGGGGCAAGTAGCACGGGCTATGGTGAGCCCGTAGTGGACTTACCTGGCACAGGAGCGGGGCAAGTAGCACGGGCTATGGTGAGCCCATAGTGGACTTACCTGGCACAGGAGCGGGGCAAGTAGCACGGGCTATGGTGAGCCCGTAGTGGATTTACCTGGCACAGGAGTGGTGCTCGGATGCGGTCACCACAGAAGGAAGGTTCTATATTGCTGAAGTTGAGTCTCTTGTCTAGGAATAGGCCAAGAACTTGCCATCATTTTTATTACTGATGTTAATGTTGTCTATCTGTAGCTGAATTGCATTTGATGATTTGCTTCCAAATAAGATGTAGTAAGTCTTTTCGATGTTTATGTTAGTTTTGTTAGTTGACATCCATAAGTGGACTTTTTTAATTCATTATTCACAACATTATTTAGTGTATGTGGGTTGAGGTCTGATAGATAAGAGTAGTATCGTCAGCAAACAATATAGGTTTGAGAATATTAGAGACATTGGCAGATCGTTTATATATATAAGAAATAGAAGCTAGAGGTCCTAAGATACTGCCCTGTGGCACTCC
>WNGS01167982.1:30500-51609 GCA_020271785.1 Procambarus virginalis | reverse complement strand
TCCCATGTAGACGTGTCGGTGCCTCTGCAGGTCTCTCTGTCAGGGCGGCTAGAGCTGCCTCCAAGTGCCCTCTAGTGGCATCCAGCACACAGGAGCGGCCAGCGGTAGGCTCTCCATCCCACAGATCCGCCTCTGGAAACACAAGAGGAGCCCCACGACGCCTCTCGAAGACTTTATTAATATCGGCTTGTAGTTCTTCAGTGTCTTCTACGGAGGAAATTTTCATGTTAATTTTTGCGTCATCTGTTGTGATGACTCAAAGCTCAAAGTAATCGGAGTATTTTTGTCTATTTAAGAGATAAGATAGAATGAGCAGTGGTGCAAGGACTGTGCCCTGGGGTACAGAGCATGGTGCAAGGACGTGCCTTGGGGTACAGAGCAGTGGTGCAAGGACTGTGTCCTGGGGTACAGAGCAGTGGTGCAAGGGCTGTGCCCTGGGGTACAGAGGTGCAAGGACTGTGCCCTAGGGTACAGAGCAGTGGTGCAAGGACTGTGCCTTGGGGTACAGAGTAGTGGTGCAAGGACTGTGCCCTGGGGTACAGAGCAGTGGTACAAGGACTGTGCCCTGGGGTACAGAGTAGTGGTGCAAGGACTGTGCCCTGGGGTACAGAGCAGTGGTACAAGGACTGTGCCCTGGGGTACAGAGCAGTGGTGCAAGGACTGTGCCCTGGGGTACAGAGCAGTGGTGCAAGGACTGTGCCCTGGGGTACAGAGCAGTGGTGCAAGGACTGTGCCCTGGGGTACAGAGCAGTGGTGCAAGGACTGTGTCCTGGGGTACAGAGCAGTGGTGCAAGGACTGTGTCCTGGGGTACAGAGCAGTGGTGCAAGGACTGTGTCCTGGGGTACAGAGGTGCAAGGACTGTGCCCTAGGGTACAGAGCAGTGGTGCAAGGATTGTGCCCTGGGGTACAGAGCAGTGGTGCAAGGACTGTGCCCTGGGGTACAGAGCAGTGGTGCAAGGACTGTGCCCTGGGGTACAGAGCAGTGGTGCTCTGTACCCCAAGTTACAGTCCTTGACCTCCCCTACACCCTCTCCCCATCCTCCTCAGCACTAATTTCCTCTCTGCTTCCCTTGAAAAAAAAACTCCCCAAACCACACTCCCCTCCCTTAACCCTCCCCTTAACCCTCCCTATAACTTACCCACCGACTCCTCCCCACAAGCACTGGGAATTGACACATAGAGGAAGGGATGTGTTACGAAGGGTGACTGAGAGATGTGCTTCCCCCAGGGTGACCTCTCCTTGCAACCATGGCAACATTTCATTGCAAAAATATATAAGAAGGATGAAGTTGCGATTCATGGGCTGTGGACTGACTGAAGGACCTAACACCTGCCTCCACACTCATCCAAACACCTGCTTCCACGCTCATCCAAACACCTGCCTCCACACTCATGCAAACACCTGCCTCCACATTCATCCAAACACCTGCCTCCACACTCATCCAAACACCTGCCTCCACACTCAACCAAACACCTGCCTCCACACTCATCCAAACACCTGCCTCCACACTGATCCAAACACCTGCCTCCACACTGATCCAAACACCTGCCTCCACACTCATCCAAACACCTGCCTCCACACTCATCCAAACACCTGCCTCCACACTCATCCAAACACCTGCCTCCACACTGATCCAAACACCTGCCTCCACACTGATCCAAACACCTGCCTCCACACTGATCCAAACACCTGCCTCCACACTCATCCAAACACCTGCCTCCACACTCATCCAAACACCTGCCTCCACACTCATCCAAACACCTGCCTCCACACTCATCCAAACACCTGCCTCCACACTCATCCAAACACCTGCCTCCACACTCAACCAAACACCTGCCTCCACACTGATCCAAACACCTGCTTCCACGCTCATCCAAACACCTGCTTCCACGCTCATCCAAACACCTGCCTCCACACTGATCCAAACACCTGCTTCCACGCTCATCCAAACACCTGCCCCGACATTAGATTTATTGGAATAAACTCTCAACTCTCCCCCCCATTCAAATTTATATGTCTCCTATAAGCATATAGGAGACTCCCCTAAACTCTCACACCCTAAACTCTCACACCCTAAACTCACTCACCCTAAACTTTCACACCCTAAACTCACACACACTAAACTCCCACACCCTAAACTCACTCACCCTAAACTCACACACCAAACTCTCACACCCTAAACTCACCCACCTAAACTCACACACCCTAAACTCACACACCCTAAACTCACCCTCCCTAAACTCACACACCCTAAACTCACCCACCCTAAACTCACCCACCCTAAACTCACCCACCCTAAACTCACACACCCTAAACTCACACACCCTAAACTCACACACCCTAAACTCACACACCCTAAACTCACACACCCTAAACTCACACACCTTAAACTCACACACCCTAAACTTACCCTAAACACACACACCCTAAACTTACCCTAAACTCACACACCCTAAACTTACCCTAAACTCACACACCCTAACTCACTCACCCTAAACTCACTCACCCTAAACTCATGAATTTTCCTGTAATTTATTCCATAAATCAACAATCCTTTTTCCCAAACAGGTATTTATCAAGGTATTTTCTGCCTCAAAACTTGGCCAATTTGTAACTATTTTCTCGTGTTCTGTTTTGTGTTGAAATATTTCACGTCTGAATTGATATATTTAACGTTAAACCAAAGGTGAATGTGAGCAACAGGAGGGAGAAGAGAGGCTATAGAATCATTGTAAATGATAACGGTAAGGTGGGGCCGAGGAGCTAAGCCTCGACAATACCAGCACAACTATAGGTAAACTGTATACTATAGATGTTTACCTATAGTAACTGTGTTTATTAGAGGTAAACCTGAGCTCTCTCACTGTCCTCCACCACCACATTACACTAATATATTTTGGAAAGAGAGACAGAGAGAGACAGAGAGAGACAGACAAACACAAAAATAAAGAGATTGACAGAGCAGCCCGTCCTCCAAAAATGGGGAGGTAAATGTAACAGCCGTGGGAGCCGGTCGGCCGAGCGGACAGCACGCTGGATTTGTGATCCTGTGGTCCTGGGTTCGGTCCCAGGCGTCGGCGAGAAACAATGGGGCAGAGTTTCTTTCACCCTATGCCCCTGTTACCTAGCAGTAAAATAGGTACCTGGGTGTTAGTCAGCTGCCACGGGCTGCTTCCTGGGGGGTGGAGGCCTGGTCGAGGACCGGGCCGCGGGGACACTATAAACCCCCGAAATCGTCTCAAGATAACCTCAAGATAAGCCCCATAAGTACAATTATGTACTATGTATGACAGGAAATGTACATATTAAACTTAGTATTAAAACGTTCTGTCAATTCGGAGGATGCGTTGGACAGAGACAACCACTCAGAGACGGACAGACAGACTGACGGAGGGACAGAGATAGAAAATAGATGGATGGATAGAAAGATGGATACATTGGATGGATGGATAGATGGATGGGTGGATAGACAAATGGATAGATAAATGTATGGATATATAGATAGCAAGATGAGTAGATGTATGGCGATATGGATAGATAGATTTTAAAATTGATGAACAGTTGGATAGATAGATGAACAGATAGACTGACAGAGATGGAGAGGTAGATAAATAGCAAGATGGATATGAAGATGTATATATTAATAGATGGGGTAGATGGATAGATCTATAGATGGATAGAAGAATGGATAGATGAATAAAGATAAATGGATGGATAAATAGATGGATAGAGTGGAGATAAAGAGACCCGGACAACGCCGGCTGCCCTCACCAGAGCACACAGTATACGACACACACTCACTGTGTGTGCGTGTGTGTGTGTGCGCGCGTGTGCGTGTGTGTGTGTAATTACCTAAGTGTAGTTACAGGATGAGAGCTACGCTCGTGGTGTCCCGTCTTCCCAGCACTCTTTGTCATATAACGCTTTGAAACTACTGACGGTCTTGGCCTCCACCACCTTCTCCCCTAACTTGTTCCAACCGTCTACCACTCTGTTTGCGAAAGTGAATTTTCTTATATTTCTTCGGCATCTGTGTTTAGCTAGTTTAAATCTGTGACCTCTTGTTCTTGAAATTCCAGGTCTCAGGAAATCTTCCTTATCGATTTTATCAATTCCTGCTACTATTTTGTATGTAGTGATCATATCACCTCTTTTTCTTGTCTTCTAGTTTTGGCATATTTAATGCCTCTAACCTCTCCTCGTAGCTCTTGCCCTTCAGTTCTGGGAGCCACTTAGTAGCATGTCTTTGCACCTTTTCCAGTTTGTTGATGTGCTTCTTAAGATATGGGCACCACACAACCGCTGCATATTCTAGCTTTGGCCTAACAAAAGTCGTGAACAATTTCTTTAGTATATCGCCATCCATGTATTTAAAAGCAATTCTGAAGTTAGAAAGCGTGGCATAGGCTCCTCGCACAATGTTCTTTATGTAGTCCTCATGTGATAGTTTTCTATCTAGAACCACCCCTATATCTCTTTGTTTATCAGAATTCTTTAAAGATTTCTCACATAATATATAGGTTGTGTGGGGTCTATGTTCTCCTATTCCACATTCCATAACATGGAATTTATTAACATTAAATTCCATTTGCCAAGTGGCGCTCCATGTACTTATTTTGTCCAGGTCTTCTTGAATGACATGACAATCATCTAAGTTTCTTATCCTTCCTATTATCTTAGCATCATCAGCAAACATAGTCATATAATATTGTATACCAACTGGTAGATCATTTATGTAGACAGTAAACATCACTGGTGCAAGAACTGAACCCTGTGGTACTCCACTTGTGACATTTCTCCAGTCTGATACATTACCTCTGATCACTGCCCTCATTTTTCTATCAGTCAGAAAATTTTTCATCCATGTTAGAAGCTTACCTGTCACCCCTCCAATATTTTCCAGTTTCCAGAACAACCTCTTATGTGGAACTCTGTCGAAAGCCTTTTTTAGGTCCAGATAGATGCAGTCAACCCAACCATCTCTTTCCTGTAATATCTCTGTTGCTCGATCAAAGAAACTGAGTAAATTCGATACACAGGATCTTCCAGATCGAAAACCATACTGTCTGTCTGATATTATATCATTTCTCTCCAGGTGTTCTACCCATTTAGTTTTAATTATTTTTTCCAATATTTTGTCCTTGTCAATGATACCGGTCTATAATTAAGGGGGTCTTCCCTGCTTCCACTTTTGTAAATTGGAACTATGTTAGCCTTTTTCCACACATCAGCTACAACTCCTGTAAACAGGGTTTCCTGAAAAATCAGTTGAAGAGGAATGCTGAGCTCGGGTGCACATTCTCTCAGAACCCATGGTAAAGCTCCATCTGGACCAACTGCTTTGTTTTTTTTTTAGCTCCTTGAGCATTTTTTCCACTTCGTCTCTAGACACCTCTATGTGCTCTATGTTGTTTTCTGGAATGCTTATTACTCACCTAATTGTACTCACCTAATTGTGCTTGCGGGGGTTGAGCTTTGGCTCTTTGGTCCCGCCTCTCAACTGTCAATCAACAGGTGTACAGATTCCTGAGCCTACTGGGCTCTATCATATCTACACTTGAAACTGTGTATGGAGTCAGCCTCCACCACATCGCTTCCTAATGCATTCCATTTATTAACTACTCTGACACTGAAAAAATTCTTTCTAACGTCTCTGTGGCTCATCTGGGTACTAAGTTTCCACCTGTGTCCCCTTGTTCGTGTCCCAGCCGTGGTGAAGAGTTTGTCTTTGTCCGCCCTGTCAATTCCCCTGAGAATTTTGTAGGTGGTTATCATGTCTCCCCTTACTCTTCTGTTTTCCAGGAATGTGAGGTTCAGCTCCTTTAGCCTTTCCTCGTAGCTCAATCCTCTCAGTTCCGGGACGAGCCTGGTGGCATACCGCTGAATCTTCTCTAACTTTGTCTTGTGTTTAACTAGGTATGGACTCCAGGCTGGAGCTGCATACTCCAGGATTGGTCTTACATAAGTGGTATACAGGGTTCTGAAAGATTCCTTACACAATTTCTAAAGGCAGTTCTTATGTTGGCCAGTCTAGCATATGCCGCTGATGATATTCTTTTGATGTGGGCTTCTGGGGACAGGTTCGGTGTGATATCAACCCCCAGATCTTTCTCTCTATTTGACTCTTGCAGGATTTCCCCTCCCAAATGATACCTTGTGTTCAGCCTCCTGCTCCCTTCTCCTAATTTCATCACCTTACACTTTCCCGAGTTGAACTTTAGCAGCCATTTTCTAGACCATTCCTCCAGTTTATCCAGGTCATCCTGTAGTCTCTGTCTATCTTCATCCGTCTTGATTCTTCTCATAATTTTTGCATCATCAGCAAACATTGAGAGGAATGAGTCTATACCCTCCGGAAGATCGTTCACATATATTAGAAACAGGATGGGTCCAAGTACTGAGCCCTGTGGGACTCCGCTGGTGACATCTCGCCACTCTGATGTCTCCCCCCTCACCGTTACTCGCTGTTTCCTGTTGCTTAAGTACTCCCTTATCCACTGGAGCACCTTCCCTTTTACTCCTGCCTGTTGCTCCAACTTTTTTACAGCCTTTTGTGCGGTACTGTGTCAAAGGCTTTTTGGCAATCCAGGAAAATGCAGTCGGCCCACCCTTCTCTTTCCTGCCTAATTTTTGTTGCTTGGTCATAAAATTCTATTAAACCTGTGAGGCACGATTTACCATCCCTGAACCCATGTTGGTGGTGCGTTACAAAGTTATTTCCCTCTAGATGCTCTACGAGCCTTTTCCTCACGATCTTCTCCATTACCTTGCATGGTATACAAGTTAAGGAAACTGGCCTGTAATTCAGTGCCTCTTGCCTGTCACCCTTTTTGTATATTGGGACCACGTTAGCTGTCTTCCAACTTTCTGGTAAGTCTCCTGTTTCCAGTGACCTGTTATACACCATAGAGAGTGGCACACTTAGTGCTTCTGCACCTTCCTTTAGTATCCATGGTGAGATTCTGTCAGGCCCAACAGCCTTTGTCACATCCAGCTCCAGCAGACACCTTTTGACCTCATCACTGGTGAGGTCAAATTCCTCCAAGGTTGCTTGGTTTGCCACCTCCTCATTTAGTGCAGGGGCTTCTCCTTGTTCTATTGTGAAGACCTCCTGGAATCTCTTGTTGAGTTCTTCACACACCTCCTTGTCATTCTCTGTGTATCTGTTCTCCGCTTTTCGCAGCTTCATCACTTGTTCCTTCACTGCTGTTTTCCTCCTGATGTGGCTGTGGAGCAGCTTTGGTTGGGTCTTGGCTTTACTCGCGATGTCATTTTCAAACTGTCTCTCTGCTTCTCTCCTCACTCTGAGGTACTCATTTCTGGCCCTCTGGTATCTCTCCCTGCTCTCTGGTGTTCTGTTATTTCTGTAATTTCTCCATGTTCTTTTACTCAGTTGCTTCGCTACCTTGCATTCCTGGTTGAACCATGGTTTTTCTGTTGTTTTTCGTTTTTCTCCTTTTGGACAGGGATAAACCTGTCTGCAGCTTCCTGGCACTTCTGGGTGACAAAATCCATCATGACCTGCACATTCTTGTCTCTAAGTTTCTGTTTCCCATGGTATCCTCTGAGGAAGCTCCTCATCTCTTCATATTTTCCTCTTCGGTATTCAGTCTTTTCCCTCCCTCCCATCCTTGGNGCTCTGCAGGATGACCCTCAACACTTCAGTGAGGTAATAGGTCAGTTATGCCCGTGACGAGGATTCGAACCTACGTCCCAGATCATCCCTGACGCTGCCTGCCTTAATTGACTGAGCTACGACATGGTCAAAAGAGTTTTGAACCACAAGTTCTACTGCCCTTACGTCTACCGCTCAGGTGTCGAACACATACTGTAAGAAGTATTCGAAACCTGTCTTGTTCCTTAACGGCTTTCTATTATAATGTATAACGACCTAACTATCACCCCTGGACCTCTCGAAACAAGACATGTCAGAGCCAGAGTCATCACCATCAACTTGTCCACTTGCGAAACCTCTTCATCTTTCTTCAAGCACGACTGTTGGTTTAAATTTATTAAACCATTTACGAGGTCGGAAGCGCTGTACGAGGGGTTACGACGCTCGTAAACCTTTACTAAACGACTAAGACGCCACGATCGAGATAAGATGAACAGGTTTTGTAGGTGGACCTCTATAATGGTTGGTGACACTGACAACTTCATCCCAATTGATTCGATGACTATCGAGGAAAGAAAAATGATCAGAATGATTAGGGACGCTATGTGAAGGTAAACCAAGAGTACATGTGCTGTAGCACAGGTGCTGCTGTAACACAGGTGCTGTAGCACAGGGTGTTGTACACAGGTGCTGTAGCACAGGTGCTGTAGCACAGGTGCTGTAGCACAGGTGCTGCAGCACAGGTACTGTAGCACAGGTACTGTAGCACAGGTACTGTAGCACTGGTACTGTAACACAGGTACTGTAGCACTGGTACTGTAGCACTGGTACTGTAGCACAGGTACTGTAGCACTGGTACTGTAGCACTGGTACTGTAGCACAGGTGCTGTAGCACAGGTACTGTAGCACTGGTACTGTAGCACTGGTACTGTAGCACAGGGTACTGTAGCATGGTACTGTAGCACTGGTACTGTAGCACTGGTACTGTAGCACAGGTACTGTAGCACTGGTACTGTAGCACTGGTACTGTAGCACAGGTACTGTAGCACAGGTACTGTAGCACTGGTACTGTAGCACAGGTACTGTAGCACAGGTACTGTAGCACAGGTACTGTAGCACTGGTACTGTAGCACAGGTACTGTAGCACAGGTACTGTAGCACAGGTGCTGTAGCACAGGTGCTGTAGCACAGGTACTGTAGCACTGGTACTGTAGCACTGGTACTGTAGCACAGGTACTGTAGCACAGGTACTGTAGCACAGGTACTGTAGCACTGGTACTGTAGCACAGGTACTGTAGCACAGGTACTGTAGCACAGGTACTGTAGCACAGGTGCTGTAGCACTGGTACTGTAGCACAGGTGCTGTAGCACAGGTACTGTAGCACAGGTACTGTAGCACTGGTACTGTAGCACAGGTACTGTAGCACAGGTACTGTAGCACAGGTACTGTAGCACTGGTACTGTAGCACTGTACTGTAGCACAGGTGCTGTAGCACAGGTACTGTAGCACAGGTACTGTAGCACTGGTGCTGTAGCACAGGTACTGTAGCACAGGTACTGTAGCACTGGTGCTGTAGCACAGGTACTGTAGCACTGGTGCTGTAGCACAGGTACTGTAGCACTGGTACTGTAGCACAGGTACTGTAGCACTGGTACTGTAGCACTGGTACTGTAGCACAGGTACTGTAGCACTGGTACTGTAGCACAGGTGCTGTAGCACTGGTACTGTAGCACAGGTACTGTAGCACAGGTGCTGTAGCACTGGTGCTGTAGCACAGGTGCTGTAGCACAGGTGCTGTAGCACTGGTACTGTAGCACAGGTACTGTAGCACAGGTGCTGTAGCACTGGTGCTGTAGCACAGGTGCTGTAGCACAGGTGCTGTAGCACAGGTGCTGTAGCACTGGTACTGTAGCACAGGTGCTGTAGCACTGGTGCTGTAGCACTGGTGCTGTAGCACTGGTGCTGTAGCACTGGTGCTGTAGCACTGGTACTGTAGCACAGGTGCTGTAGCACTGGTGCTGTAGCACTGGTGCTGTAGCACAGGTGCTGTAGCACAGGTACTGTAGCACTGGTACTGTAGCACTGGTACTGTAGCACAGGTGCTGTAGCACAGGTGCTGTAGCACTGGTGCTGTAGCACTGGTACTGTAGCACAGGTGCTGTAGCACAGGTGCTGTAGCACTGGTACTGTAGCACTGGTACTGTAGCACAGGTGCTGTAGCACAGGTACTGTAGCACTGGTACTGTAGCACTGGTACTGTAGCACAGGTGCTGTAGCACAGGTGCTGTAGCACAGGTACTGTAGCACAGGTACTGTAGCACAGGTACTGGAACACCGAGCCCAACGTCAAGAAACTATCCTACTAAGGTGCCCTAACCTAACCTGCCACAAGAACCACGTGCAGAAAACGGGACATTATGTCAATTTCGTGATTCACCGATACTTTCAATGCACGTACACAGCACGTGAGCCGTTGATGTGTTTACACGTGCCCCGCTCCTCCCTCCCCCCCTTCCTCTCATATATATATATATATATATATATATATATATATATATATATATATATATATATATATAAACCTAAATATGTATTTGCATTGTTGCAAGGTTGTTGTATCAACACCAATGACGGTAATTGCGTCCAAAGTGAGGTGTGAGAGAGAGATGGTGTCCAGTGGTCGCGTGCCGGGGCCCAGGAACTGCACCGCCTCTCTCTCACACAATTTGGGTTTCCTCCTGCCGTAAAAGTTCCTTCAATCATGCCTTTATATTTTTTCCTGTGTGCGCGAGCCGTAAAAAAACCCAGGCAAGACGAGGACCAGAAAAATAGCAGCGTGTGAAGGGAGGGAAGTTTTGAGGGACCATTTGGTAGTGATGGCTGTGGGATGTGTGTGTGGGGGGCGCTGGCCCCGTCTGCTGGGGGGGCGCTGGCCCCGTCTGCTGGGGGGCGCTGGCCCCGTCCGCTGGGGGGGGGGGGGCGCTGGCCCCGTCCGCTGGGGGGGGGGCGCTGGCCCCGCCCGCTGGGGGGGGGGGGCGCTGGCCCCGTCCGCTGGGGGGGGGGGACTCTCTCCTGCACGCGGTATTGGTAACCCATAATGTTGGTCTACCTGGTCCCCTTCCCATGGCTGTCTGTCCCCCTGGCTGTCTGTCCCCCTGGCTGTCTGTCCCCCTGGCTGTCTGTTCCACTGGCTGCCTGTCCCCCTGGCTGTCTGTCCCCCTGGCTGTCTGTCCCCCTGGCTGTCTGTCCCCTGGCTGTCTGTCCCCCTGGCTGTCTGTCCCCCTGGCTGTCTGTCCCCCTGGCTGTCTGTCCCCCTGGCTGTCTGTCCCCCTGGCTGTCTGTCCCCCTGGCTGTCTGTCCCCCTGGCTGTCTGTCCCCCTGGCTGTCTGTCCCCCTGGCTGTCTGTCCCCCTGGCTGTCTGTCCCCCTGGCTGTCTGTCCCCCTGGCTGTCTGTCCCCCTGGCTGTCTGTCCCCCTGGCTGTCTGTCCCCCTGGCTGTCTGTCCCCCTGGCTGTCTGTCCCCCTGGCTGTCTGTCCCCCTGGCTGTCTGTCCCCCTGGCTGTCTGTCCCCCTGGCTGTCTGTCCCCCTGGCTGTCTGTCCCCCTGGCTGTCTGTCCCCCTGGCTGTCTGTTCCCCTGGCTGTCTGTCCCCCTGGCTGTCTGTTCCACTGGCTGTCTGTCCCCCTGGCTGTCTGTCCCCCTGGCTGTCTGTCCCCCTGGCTGTCTGTCCCCCTGGCTGTCTGTTCCACTGGCTGTCTGTCCCCCTGGCTGTCTGTCCCCCTGGCTGTCTGTCCCCCTGGCTGTCTGTTCCACTGGCTGTCTGTCCCCCTGGCTGTCTGTCCCCCTGGCTGTCTGTCCCCCTGGCTGTCTGTTCCACTGGCTGTCTGTCCCCCTGGCTGTCTGTTCCACTGGCTGTCTGTTCCACTGGCTGTCTGTTCCACTGGCTGTCTGTTCCACTGGCTGTCTGTTCCACTGGCTGTCTGTTCCACTGGCTGTCTGTTCCACTGGCTGTCTGTCCCCCTGGCTGTCTGTTCCACTGGCTGTCTGTCCCCCTGGCTGTCTGTTCCACTGGCTGTCTGTCCCCCTGGCTGTCTGTTCCACTATCTGTCTGTTCCACTGGCTGTCTGTCGCCCTGGCTGTCTGTTCCACTGGCTGTCTGTCCCCCTGGCTGTCTGTCGCCCTGGCTGTCTGTTCCACTGGCTGTCTGTCGCCCTGGCTATGTACCAGGGAGGGCAGACAGCCAGGGGAAAAGATGTGACGAAACGTCGTGACATAAGGGTCCTGGACGGACAGAAACGTCGTCACATAAGGGTCCAGGACGGACAGAAACGTCGTCACATAAGGGTCCAGGACGGACAGAAACGTTGTCACATAAGGGTCCTGGACGGACAGAAACGTCGTCACATAAGGGTCCTGGACGGACAGAAACGTCGTCACATAAGGGTCCTGGACGGACAGAAACGTCGTCACATAAGGGTCCAGGACGGACCGAAACGTCGTCACATAAGGGTCCAGGACGGACAGAAACGTTGTCACATAAGGGTCCTGGACGGACAGAAACGTCGTCACATAAGGGTCCTGGACGGACAGAAACGTCGTCACATAAGGGTCCTGGACGGACAGAAACGTCGTCACATAAGGGTCCAGGACGGACAGAAACGTCGTCACATAAGGGTCCTGGACGGACAGAAACGTCGTCACATAAGGGTCCAGGACGGACAGAAACGTCGTCACATAAGGGTCCTGGACGGACAGAAACGTCGTCACATAAGGGTCCTGGACGGACAGAAACGTCGTCACATAAGGGTCCTGGACGGACAGAAACGTCGTCACATAAGGGTCCTGGACGGACAGAAACGTCGTCACATAAGGGTCCAGGACGGACAGAAACGTCGTCACATAAGGGTCCAAGACGGACAGAAACGTCGTCACATAAGGGTCCTGGACGGACAGAAACGTCGTCACATAAGGGTCCAGGACGGACAGAAACGTCGTCACACAAGGGGTCCAGGACGGACAGAAACGTCGTCACACAAGGGGTCCAGGACGGACAGAAACGTCGTCACATAAGGGTCCTGGACGGACAGAAACGTCGCCACATAAGGGTCCAGGACGGACAGAAACGTCGTCACATAAGGGTCCAGGACGGACAGAAACGTCGTCACATAAGGGTCCAGGACGGACAGAAACGTCGTCACCGTCACTGTTCATGTGTTACTTGGGTTACTTAATAGTTACTTAATAGGTAAAGTCATTCCTGAAATGCTCTGCTATTATCAAGCAGAAATTCTCTCCATTCGGCCATTATTCTAATTCTCCACATATCACAAACCATTTGAAATTGATTATGGGTGCCTTAAATATTTATACTGAGTTCTGAGGGCAGGGGAGAGCTGGGGAGGGCAGGGGAGGGCAGGGGAGGGCAGGGGAGGGCAGGGAGGGCAGGGTGGGCAGGGGAGGGCAGGGGAGGGCAGGGGTGGGCAGGGGAGGGCAGGGGTGAGCAGGAGAGGGCAGGGGAGGGCAGGGGTGGGCAGGGGAGGGCAGGGGAGGGCAGGGGTGGGCAGGGGAGGGCAGGGGGGGCAGGGTGGGGCAGGGGAGGGCAGGGGAGGGCAGGGGAGGGCAGGGTGGGCAGGAGAGGGCAGGAGAGGGCAGGAGAGGGCAGGAGAGGGCAGGGAGGGCAGGGGAGGGCAGGAGAGGGCAGGAGAGGGCAGGAGAGGGCAGGAGAGGGCAGGAGAGGGCAGGAGAGGGCAGGAGAGGGCAGGGGAGGGCAGGGGAGGGCAGGGGAGGGCAGGGGAGGGCAGGAGAGGGCAGGGGAGGGCAGGAGAGGCAGGGGAGGCAGGAGAGGGCAGGAGAGAGCAGGGGAGGGCAGGGGAGGGGAGGGCAGGGGAGAGCAGGGGAGGGGCATGGAGGGCAGGGGAGGGCAGGAGAGGGCAGGGGAGGGCAGGAGAGGGCAGGAGAGGGCAGGGGAGGGCAGGGAGGGCAGGGGAGGGCAGGAGAGGGCAGGAGAGGAGCAGGGGAGGGCAGGAGAGGGCAGGGGAGAGCAGGGGAGGGCAGGAGAGGGCAGGGGAGGGCAGGGGAGGGCAGGGAGAGCAGGGGAGAGCAGGGGAGAGCAGGGGAGGGCAGGGGAGGGCAGGGGGAGAGTAGGGGAGGCAGGAGAGAGCAGGGGAGGGCAGGGGAGGGCAGGGGAGGGCAGGAGAGGGCAGGAGAGGGCAGGGGAGGACAGGGAGGGCAGGGGAGGGCAGGGAGAGCAGGGGAGGGCAGGGGAGGGCAGGGGAGAGCAGGGGGGCAGGGGAGGGCAGGGGAGGGCAGGAGAGCAGGGGAGGGCAGGGGAGAGTAGGGGAGGGCAGGGGAGGGCAGGGAGAGCAGGGGGGGCAGGGAGGGCCGGGTAGGGCAGGGGAGGGCCGGGGAGGGCAGGGAGGGCTGGGGGAGAGCAGTGGAGGACAGCGGAGGGCAGGAGAAAGCAGAGGAGAGAGCAAGGTTGAGCTTCGCCTCCTTGGTCCCTCCTCTCAACCGTCAATCAACAGGTGTACAGGTTCCTGAGCCTATTGGGCTCTATCATATCTACACTTGAAACTGTGTATGGAGTCAGCCTCCCCACATCACTTCCTAATGCATTCCATTTGTCAACCACTCTGACACTGAAAAAGGTTTTTTCTAACGTCTCTGTGGCTCTTTGTGTACTCAACTTCCACCTGTCTCTCCTAGTACGTGTATCTTGTGTGTTAAATAAACTGTCTTTATCTCCCCTATGAATTCCTCTGAGAATCTTGCATGTGGTAATCATGTCTCCCCTAACTCGTCTGTCTTCGATTGACGTGCGATTCAGTTCCTCGTAGCTCATGTCCCTCATCTCGTATACGCAGAGAGGACAGACAAACTGTTGTTCATGCATGTATATTCACCTAGTTGTGCTTGCGGGGGTTGAGCTCTGGCTCTTTGGTCCCGCCTCTCAACTGTGTGTGTGTGTGNATATGGTGAGACCAGGTGGCGTGACCATACCCAAATGTTCATAGTAGAGGTCTTCAACAGGAGTGTTTCAGCGTAGGCTCGACATGCATGTGAGTCAGTTTGAGTTGATGCCGAAGTTGATCCATGTAAGCCAACTGCACATATGTTTGTGGCTATCTTGTTTGATTGGTACCCCCAACGATCTCTGTTTTCAGGGCCTGCGTTCGATTCCTGATGGTCTAAGATGGAATTTGCCTTTCCCTTCCTTCTCCCCTTCTCTCCCCTCCTACCCCTGCTCCTAACCTCTCCTCACATGCCTTCCAAAAGATAAATTAATTAGTAGTGTCTGTGAACTTTCTCTTGAGTCACATGAGAAGGTGAATCACGAGAAGATGATTTATCTACTGCCATCTACTCCTGAATAGATGGCAGTAGTTGCTCTACAGACCAGCACACGCTGGGGCTGTTTACACCTGTCATCCTCCCTACACATGACTGAAGTGTATATACATATGTATATGTCCCCTAAGGTTTTAAACATGTGGTTGTAATCTGATATTAAGAGGTGATTTATTAATATCTTTTGCTTGATTATTTGCTACGACTAACTTGTTCTCAAACGACAGCCCTTCTCTCTTTAGCTCTCTTTCTTGCTCTTCCATCCCCTGCCTCTCCCTCTCTCCCTTCCTCTCTGGCTCTCCCTCTCTCCCTTCCTCTTAATTCTAGAAAGCGTATATTCCACAGCTCCCCATTCGTGTCCCAGTAAATTATATAAAAGATTATCCTTTTAAGAGTCATAAAGTTTTATCTGCGGTAAGTAATGTTGTTATTCTCAAGGGAAGTAGATGTAGCAGCAGGTAGGAGGAGCCTCCACGACTTACACTTGTAGATCTTGGGAATATATGGCTAACTGATGACGTAGGTTAAAGTTCCTTAAGAGAGCATTGATCAACCTCCTGGAGAGGTTCTGTGAGAGTTTCATGTAAGGTGAAGCGTCTGGGATGCTCGAGGACGCAGGTTCGAATCCTCGTCACGGCCGTTTTTGATTTGTTAACCTGTTCTTGAGGCGTTGTGTGACGAGGGTTGAAAGTTGCGCTGTTAGAATGATTGATGTGCCCGCTGTTATTAGCAGCGGCGACGGGTCTCGCGTGTTGCAGAATACAGAAATGGTTTGTTGCAGAGGGATATGACGGAGGAGGAGGAGAGTCAAGGCAGCAACAGCAGCACGGAAAAGACGCCATTGTCACCACAGCCTGGTGCTACTTTCTGACTTACTTTCCAGCAAGCAGCATTAAGAATGGGGCGGTAGAGTAGGGGAGAGCCTTAAGCGTTTGTGCTCTTATATCATCCCTGGCAAATAACCGAGTTATGGACCTGGAAGTGTTCTCTTGTCTTAACGTGTACAGGAGCTCCGTGTACTCTCAGAGTATGGTAAGATCGTGCACAAGACGGTTCAACATGTCTCCTGGTTGTCACAACCGCACATATCTAAGGTTAGGTTGTATTAGCTTAGGTCAGGCTCCGTTAGGCTTGGTTAGGTAAGGTTAGGTTGACTGGGTAAGGATATGTAGGTTTTAAAAACCCATATTGGCTACCAGTGTTGGGCAGTATGTAGGTGACTGAGGGCAGTACCCAGGGTGGCCAGGGACTGTCTCGTTGTACTGACAGAAACTGCGACCAGAGAACAATAAGGAAGCTGGTGAGGCAGACGAGATGGAATGTTAGGAAGTACCGGTACCCAGTACTGGTGGTCAACACGGGGAATGTTAGGCAGTACCGGTACCCAGTACTGGTGGTCAACACGTGGAATGTTAGGCAGTACCGGTACCCAGTACTGGTGGTCAACACGAGGAATGTTAGGAAGTACCGGTACCCAGTACTGGTGGTCAACACGTGGAATGTTAGGAAGTACCGGTACCCAGTACTGGTGGTCAACACGGGGAATGTTAGGCAGTACTGGTACCCAGTACTGGTGGTCAACACGGGGAATGTTAGGAAGTACCGGTACCCAGTACTGGTGGTCAACACGGGGAATGCACTGAGGGAAGAAGTTGTGGAAGCCACCTCCATCCACAACTTTATGGCAAGATTCAACAAAGAATTTGAATTCGCAATATTCAAGTTATAACGCAACAGGGACCACAAGGCTAGTAGTCACGAGCATAAATATCTGGCCCTCGCTTCCCCCGTAGTCACTCATAGATAAGTTGTGATAGGTAAGCACTTTCTCTCACTTTCCCTCACTTTCCCTCCCCACATCTGGTCCACTATTGTCACACACCAAATATTCTATATGTCCTCTCCGAAAATACCAGAGACGCATAATAATAGCTCGCGCTGGACTTCGCAAAAGGCTGAAGCTTTGTCAACCAATTTTATACCGTGTCTTAATATAAAACAACAAAGAAAACGGAGAACCACGTGCCCAAAATTAAATTTTCTCTGATAAAAGGTTGGTGCAAGTTGATACTGGACTCCCCAAGAGTGTTGTTCTCAAATAAAGTTTCTGGGAATAAAAGACTTGGAAAAAGAATGTTCGTTGGGAAGGGAGAGGGAGAGAGAGAGGAGAGAGGAGAGAGAGGAGAAATGGAAGCAGCGCGACAAGAGAAGACGTCTTGTCACCTAAGTGGGAGATGGTGAGGGATGCTGGCTGGTATGGTCATTTGGAGCATCTGAAAAGGGAAGCGTAATTATTCAGGAAGGATTATTTATATCTCGCTTTGTACTTCTTCGAATCAGCTTCAAACTGGTAGTCAGAGTATACACAAGTATACACAAATACTCTGTATAGACGCTTACACGGGCCTATTGAGTCGAGACATGTGACTGGCACCCCCCTACACAAGCTCAGCTAGGTTTGACAAACATATATTAATGTTTCATTCACATGGGCTCTAGGAGACTCGAACCCAGGACCCCACGCGTGGGAGACCGAAGTTCTATCGACCGAGCTGTTGAGTGATCTTAATAAGGAAAGTTTCCAGGAGCAGCAGCCTGCTGCCAACCTTGCAAAGTTTAATATATTTTTACGACTGAGACATGTGCTCACCCAAACAAATAATAAATAGTGCTTATTCCAATTCACATTCATATATATATATATATATATATATATATATATATATATATATATATATATATATATATATATATATATATATATTGTGACGATAATCTCTTATCAGAGATTTAGCCTGCTATTTTCGTATTTCATCACGTCCTCAACAATATGCAAGATACGTTTTGTAGTGGCTTAACGTATATATCAAGACAGCCACATGCACCTCAACTCCCTCCTTCCCCCCACTCCAGCACCTGCTGCACACCTGGTCGACGCGCCGAACCCAACTGCCTAACTAGCGACTTGCGGCCGTCCAGCGTTCTCATTGGCCGCCAACCAACACACCACTCCCGTTCCTCGCCAATCACGATCATCGCCAGTTATTGTTGGAGTCCCTTGCATTTCTGCCAGCCAGAATATATCTCGTGCTCCTGCTATGAACACCTGAATTTGACCCACCTCGTGTGATCAAATAAGAGGTTCTTAGCTAGCGCATATATTCCCAGCACCATTTTATTTTGTTAACGTAACCAGTTCCCCCCTTTTCACTTGATATAATTTTATATATTTTTCTTTTACATTATATTATATATATGCCAAGGTATCGTCTTTATTTTATTTTGTGTTTTCTATATTAAAGTAAAGTATTTTGTTATATTTTGTGTTTTCGTGTTTCTTGCCTTACCACAGATTATCAGACAAGCAGTCACTCTTTTTTTTTCCTTTTTTTATTTAACTTTAGTATATGTGGCCCAGCACTGACACCTGCTAGTTGGAAGACTGCCGACCACCATTTCCAACACGTTTCCGTCACAATATATATATATATATATATATATATATATATATATATATATATATATATATATATATTGGACAGTCAGGATACTCTAAGCTGTCAAGTTGGTGTGGTAATGTTTATCAACACTGGGCACAAGAGAGTGTCCATCAGACGAGAGGTGGCGGGTGTCGGCCACTACAGCAGGTGTGTGGCGAGGGACCGCTGCTTAACCCACACCGCCACTACAGCAGGTGTGTGGCGAGGGACCGCTGCTTAACCCACACCGCCACTACAGCAGGTGTGTGGCGAGGGACCGCTGCTTAACCCACACCGCCACTACAGCAGGTGTGTGGCGAGGGACCGCTGCTTAACCCACACCGCCACTACAGCAGGTGTGTGGCGAGGGACCGCTGCTTAACCCACACCGCCACTACAGCAGGTGTGTGGCGAGGGACCGCTGCTTAACCCACACCGCCACTACAGCAGGTGTGTGGCGAGGGACCGCTGCTTAACCCACACCGCCACTACAGCAGGTGTGTGGCGAGGGACCGCTGCTTAACCCACACCGCCACTACAGCAGGTGTGTGGCGAGGGACCGCTGCTTAACCCACACCGCCACTACAGCAGGTGTGTGGCGAGGGACCGCTGCTTAACCCACACCGCCACTACAGCAGGTGTGGGGCGAGGGACCGCTGCTTAACCCACACCGCCACTACAGCAGGTGTGGGGCGAGGGACCGCTGCTTAACCCACACCGCCACTACAGCAGGTGTATGGCGAGGGACCGCTGCTTAACCCACACCGCCACTACAGCAGGTGTGTGGCGAGGGACCGCTGCTTAGCCCACACCGCCACTACAGCAGGTGTGTGGCGAGGGACCGCTGCTTAACCCACACCGCCACTACAGCAGGTGTGTGGCGAGGGACCGCTGCTTAACCCACACCGCCACTACAGCAGGTGTGTGGCGAGGGACCGCTGCTTAACCCACACCGCCACTACAGCAGGTGTGTGGCGAGGGACCGCTGCTTAACCCACACCGCCACTACAGCAGGTGTGTGGCGAGGGACCGCTGCTTAACCCACACCGCCACTACAGCAGGTGTGTGGCGAGGGACCGCTGCTTAACCCACACCGCCACTACAGCAGGTGTGTGGCGAGGGACCGCTGCTTAACCACACCGCCACTACAGCAGGTGTGGGGCGAGGGACCGCTGCTTAACCCACACCGCCATTACAGCAGGTGTGGGGCGAGGGACCGCTGCTTAACCCACACCGCCACTACAGCTGGTGTGGGGCGAGGGACCGCTGCTTAACCCACACCGCCACTACAGCAGGTGTGGGGCGAGGGACCGCTGCTTAACCCACACCGCCACTACAGCAGGTGTGGGGCGAGGGACCGCTGCTTAACCACACCGCCACTACAGCAGGTGTGTGGCGAGGGACCGCTGCTTAACCCACACCGCCACTACAGCAGGTGTGGGGCGAGGGACCGCTGCTTAACCCACACCGCCACTACAGCAGGTGTGGGGCGAGGGACCGCTGCTTAACCCACACCACGACTAACCTGATCCAAGGTAGTTCCCTCAACTACTGATTTGTTGAAGCGTTGAGGAAATTACTCTCAGTAGTGAGAGTCCCATTGTAGCACAATTGTCGCAATAAACGATGATTAGCTCAAGCGGTAGGGCGTTGACAGCAACCACTTGTCTGAGTACTTTGACAGTTGGCCGTCAAGCGTCAGCGCGTCGCTGGCAAGCCAGTGGGTGCTTCTCTGAGCTCCTACTGACATGGTTTTGAGCTCCAGAAACTTGTTGAGCGCCTAATATCATCCATGATCACAGTAGTAATTGTTGTTGTACGTCACGCAGTCCTTCATGCTAGGGGTGAGTGAGTATGACTCTCAGTGAAGGCTGAGTAGTGTATGAGTATTCACTGTGTATACTCATACGTAGGTTGAGGGAAATATAGAGGATGTATGGTGGGAATACAAGAGTTTTTATATATTTCCAAAGTACGTTTTTTTTTGTAAACGAAATTATCAATATTTTTTTAGTCCTTAGACAGTGCTTTATATATTGAATACACAAATTTTATCATTTTCGGAAATTGCTCAATCAAGTCATTTGATGGCATATAGCTTTAAAGCTTGACTACATACACAGAAATACGTTCTGTAATCTCTTTTGTAACTCTGGCATTTAAATGTTGTCTATCAGTCATCACCAATGGATTCACGGGGCTTTAATCCATCCATGTTAATTAAATACTTTGATCCCAAAGGTTAACACCTTCTAACAGTTGTAACAACCAGTATAGCAAGTTATAACAACGTTATAATACGTCATAACAAAAGTTATAACAATAGGTAACAACTTTATAACAAGTTGTAACAAAAGAATTATAGGGACTGTTAAGGTGTGTGAGTTTGCTGGGTTAATAAGCCAAACCAGCCAAACACACAACGAAACTGCGACGTTGCTACAACGTTCGAACAAGTTTTAACACCTAAGCAGTTATAACAACCAATATAGCACGTTGTAACAACGTTCTAATGTCATAAACACGTTACGCCAAGAGGTAACAACTTTATTACAAGATGTAACAAGCAGAAAATTGAAAGAGTTACAGTTCGTGTTAACAGGCTACATATGCCATTACTTGGTGAGAGTGAATGTACTCACAGGTATAAGAAAAACTTCATCAATG
>WNGS01167982.1:8000-28000 GCA_020271785.1 Procambarus virginalis | reverse complement strand
ATACGTATTGCAAGAGGAGGAGTTTTTTTTATCTAAAAAAATACAATATAAATCATATATACATAAGTTTTACAAGGTAATTATACATTATAATTCTTAGTGAACAAGTGTTTCATTTGTACAGAATATGATCTTTAAAAACCTCTGAATGTTTTACTTATTTTCCTTTAAACGATTTAGAAAAATTGAATAAATTTACATTAAAATACAGAGGAAATTATTACATTTGTATATATTTTATATAATTCTCAGTAAACAAATTTTCCATATCATCACCGAGCATGAGCCTTAAACCCCAAATGTTATACTTGATCCTGCCTCGCAAGAACTTCAATATTTTGTCTACTGAGTAACCTTCCTGTCTGTCTATCCTCACACAGTAACCTTCCTGTCTGTCTATCCTCACACAGTAACCTTCCTGTCTGTCTATCCACACACAGTAACCCTCCAGCCTGCCTATCCACACACAGTAACCGTCCAGCCTGCCTATCCACACACAGTAACCCTCCTGCCTGCCTATCCACACAGTAACCCTCCTGCCTGCCTATCCACACACAGTAACCCTCCTGCCTGCCTATCCACACACAGTAACCCTCCAGCCTGCCTATCCACACACAGTAACCCTCCAGCCTGCCTATTCTCACACAGTAACCCTCCTGCCTGCCTATCCTCACACAGTAACCCTCCTGCCTGCCTATCCCCACACAAAAAATGTAATCAGAAAGTAACATAATTATTGTATTCTTAATTTTCTTGCATTTTATGTCAATATGAAACATTAAAACCCTCATTAACTCCACTCTAATACTCGGTCCACATAGAGCTTTAAGAGTGTCTCGAATCCAGTTTACAAGAACAACTTTCTGCTTACAGAAATAAAATATATGCATATTATTCTCAATTTTCAGTACATTGGTCACACCAATTGTCCTTAATGCCCAACATCAACAACCTATCAGTAGTAGGGAAGGTGTCATGAATATAGCCATACAATAGCTCACGTTGTTTTGGGGCAAGAAATTTAACATGAAGGTTCGCCCATATTACTTGCCAGCTGAAGAGTGGATATGTCTCCTCTACTCTAGGAACTATATTTGGTAGTATAACATCATATACTTGTTTACTGGTCATCATTAAAAAACCTTCAATAGTACAAGTCCGTCTGAGAACATTAATTGTACATGAATAAAAGTGAGGTGAAATAAACGTCAGTATACTCTGCCATATGTATCAAGGTCAGTATACTCTGGCATATGTATCAAGGTCAGTATACTCTGGCATATGTGTCAAGGTCAGTATACTCTGGCATATGTATCAAGGTCAGTATACTCTGGCATATGTGTCAAGGTCAGTATACTCTGGCATATGTGTCAAGGTAAGTATACTCTGGCATATGTATCAAGGTCAGTATACTCTGGCATATGTGTCAAGGTCAGTATACTCTGGCATATGTGTCAAGGTCAGTATACTCTGGCATATGTGTCAAGGTCAGTATACTCTGGCATGTGTGTCAAGGTCAGTATACTCTGGCATATGTGTCAAGGTCAGTATACTCTGGCATATGTGTCAAGGTCAGTATACTCTGGCATATGTGTCAAGGTCAGTATACTCTGGCATATGTGTCAAGGTCAGTATACTCTGGCATATGTGTCAAGGTCAGTATACTCTGGCATATGTATCATGGTCAGTATACTCTGGCATATGTATCATGGTCAGTATACTCTGGCATATGTATCATGGTCAGTATACTCTGGCATATGTATCATGGTCAGTATACTCTGGCATATGTATCATGGTCAGTATACTCTGGCATATGTATCATGGTCAGTATACCCTGGCATATGTATCAAGTAACTAACACGTAATTTACAACAGTAATGTCCAAGCACATTTACACTATTCCTCTGCATTATCTCCTTTCTAAAGATAACACATAAGATAGCCAATGACTTATGGTACACATTCAGTATTCCTATTCCACCGTTTTTCTTATCTGTACATAGAGTAGTCCGTTTAATTGGATGGTATCTACCATGCCATACATGTCTAAAAATAGTTTTGTCAATCTCCATAGCACTTTTCTTGTCTATTGGAAAGCTGTGAGACCAATACCACAATTTAGAGAAAATTTTGCAACTGATTATTACAGCCTTCTGAAACAGGGTGAATGTCCTCCTATAGCCTGTTCTCCTACAGCCTGTTCTCCTACAGCCTGTTCTCCTACAGCCTGTTCTCCTACAGCCTGTTCTCCTACAGCCTGTTCTCCTACAACCTGTCCTCCTACAGCCTGTCCTCCTACAGCCTGTTCTCCTACAGCCTGTTCTCCTACAGCCTGTTCTCCTACAGCCTGTCCTCCTACAGCCTGTTCTCCTACAGCCTGTTCTCCTACAGCCTGTTCTCCTACAGCCTGTCCTCCTACAGCCTGTTCTCCTACAGCCTGTTCTCCTACAGCCTGTTCTCCTACAGCCTGTTCTCCTACAACCTGTCGTCCTACAGCCTGTCCTCCTACAGCCTGTCCTCCTACAGCCTGTCCTCCTACAACCTGTCCTCCTACAACCTGTCCTCCTACAACCTGTCCTCCTACAACCTGTCCTCCTACAACCTGTCCTCCTACAGCCTGTCCTCCTACAGCCTGTCCTCCTACAGTCTGTCCTCCTACAGCCTGTCCTCCTACAACCTGTCCTCCTACAACCTGTCCTCCTACAACCTGTCCTCCTACAACCTGTCCTCCTACAACCTGTCCTCCTACAACCTGTCCTCCTACAACCTGTCCTCCTACAGCCTGTTCTCCTACAGCCTGTCCTCCTACAGTCTGTCCTCCTACAGCCTGTCCTCCTACAACCTGTCCTCCTACAGCCCGTTCTCCTACAACCTGTCCTGCTACAGCCTGTCCTCCTACAACCTGTCCTCCTACAACCTGTCCTCCTACAACCTGTCCTCCTACAACCTGTCCTCCTACAACCTGTCCTCCTACAACCTGTCCTCCTACAACCTGTCCACCAACAACCTGTCCTCCTACAACCTGTCCTCCTACAACCTGTCCTCCTACAACCTGTCCCCCTACAACCTGTCCAACAACCTGTCCTCCTACAACCTGTCCTCCTACAACCTGTCCCCCTACAACCCGTTCTCCTACAACCCGTCCTCCTACAACCTGTCCTCCTACAACCTGTCCTCCTACAACCTGTCCTCCTACAACCTGTCCCCCTACAACCTGTCCTCCTACAACCTGTCCTCCTACAACCTGTCCTCCTACAACCTGTCCCCCTACAACCTGTCCTCCTACAACCTGTCCTCCTACAACCTGTCCTCCTACAACCTGTCCTCCTACAACCTGTCCCCCTACAACCTGTCCTCCTACAACCTGTCCCCCTACAACCTGTCCTCCTACAACCTGTCCTCCTACAACCTGTCCTCCTACAACCTATCCTCCTACAACCTGTCCCCCTACAACCTGTCCTCCTACAACCTGTCCTCCTACAACCTGTCCTCCTACAACCTGTCCCCCTACAACCTGTCCTCCTACAACCTGTCCTCCTACAACCTGTCCTCCTACAACCTGTCCTCCTACAACCTGTCCCCCTACAACCCGTTCTCCTACAACCCGTCCTCCTACAACCCGTCCTCCTACAACCTGTCCTCCTACAGCCTGTCCTCCTACAACCTGTCCTCCTACAGCCCGTTCTCCTACAACCTGTCCTGCTACAGCCTGTCCTCCTACAACCTGTCCTCCTACAACCTGTCCTCCTACAACCTGTCCTCCTACAACCTGTCCTCCTACAACCTGTCCTCCTACAACCTGTCCTACAACCTGTCCACCAACACCTGTCCTCCTACAACCTGTCCTCCTACAACCTGTCCTCCTACAACCTGTCCCCCTACAACCTGTCCCCCTACAACCTGTCCTCCTACAACCTGTCCTCCTACAACCTGTCCTCCTACAACCTGTCCTCCTACAACCTGTCCTGCTACAACCTGTCCCCTACAACCCGTTCTCCTACAACCTGTCCTACAACCTGTCCTCCTACAACCTGTCCTCCTACAACCTGTCCCCCTACAACCTGTCCTCCTACAACCTGTCCTCCTACAACCTGTCCTCCTACAACCTGTCCCCCTACAACCTGTCCTCCTACAACCTGTCCTCCTACAACCTGTCCTCCTACAACCTGTTCTCCTACAACCTGTCCTCCTACAGCCTGTTCTCCTACAACCTGTCCTCCTACAACCTGTCCTCCTACAAAGGTCGCTTTTCGCTCGTATGCGGTACAAAAAGCCAAAAATTAACGTACTAGAAAATGGAAGTAGCTGGCGAAAGTGACGTACTGTTCCGTTTTCTGTTTTAGGTCCTCTGGTAGGTTAGGAGAGGACACTTTAAATCGACCGTTTTTTGACGTTGGGAAACCTTCGGAGGACGGACTGAACTGTGGCGTAAATCAGCGTCAAAGTTATTGGCAAGTGAAACGTGGGTATAATAGTCCGTAGACTTATAGTAACGAGACTAACTTAGTTTATTGAGATAATAAGATACATCTTAAAATACAGTGCTAATAGATACAGTGATACAGTGCTGTAGCACAGCACTGTAGCACAGGTACTTGTACCTTAAGCTATTTCTACCTTCCATACGAAACAAATTTTTCTCTTCATTCGGGTTTTTACCAAAGTTTTCTACGCTCGTCTCACATGATTTTTAACGATCATTTCTGTACAATCTCCAGCTAACTACTCTTCCAGTTTCTAAAGTTTCTTCCAGTAATAACGTTTACAGTTTCCCCTTCTTAAAGGAGGAGTAATTTAGTGTGTGTTGACAAAGGAACATTTCTCTCTTAATAAGGAAGGAAGAATTATTTGGTTGAGGACATTATCACGATTTCCAAATTCTTGAGTCATATATTACTCGATAACACCCTGAGATAACTCCAATACGTTGATATAGTAGATCTTGTGTCGTTGTGTTGCTATCCTCAGTGATATCCTGGATTAAATTGGTATCCATGAAATCCTTCCTTATTTTAGTGCGTTTAATAGTGTAGTTGGTAAAGCAACGGGGCTCCTGTTATTGTGGTCCAGGGTTCGAGGCTGCGATGGTTTTTAGTACAGGTAATGAAGCGTCTATATAGGCTTTGTAATGGTGTGTGGCACAGACGGTACGGAGTTATGGCAGCCTGGCACCACCAACTACTGTTGGCACTACTGTTGTAACGAGGGGGGGAGCTGGGGGGGGTAGAATGAAAGGAAGGAAGGAAACTATCAGGAGAAAGCACCAAGCCATTACGACTATATAGCACTAGGAAGGGGTCAGGATAAGGATTGGGATGGGACGGGGGAAAGGAATGGTGCCCAACCACTTGTGAACGGTCGGGGATTGAACACACCGACCTGCATGAAGCGAGACTGTCGCTCTACCGTCCTTCCTGCCCAAGTGGTAGGGGGGAGGGGGTTTAGAAATAGCCTAAGCTATGCTATCTCTTTGAGATGTATTTTGTTCTTGTCTCAATAAACTTGAACTTGATACTGGATGGTTCCGGCCTTGATGACCTTACCCCCGTGGTTCCTGCCTCAGGTTCACCCTCGTGGTTCCTGCCTCAGGTTCACCCTCGTGGTTCCTGCCTCAGGTTCACCCTCGTGGTTCCTGCCTCAGGTTCACCCTCGTGGTTCCTGCTCAGGTTCACCCTCGTGGTTCCTGCCTCAGGTTCACCCCCGTGGTTCCTGCCTCAGGTTNATGCCCAAGATAACCATGCAGGTGCCGGCGGGGAAGTGGCTCAAATAGCCCAGGCTATCACTTCCTTATGTCCGGTCGTGATGGTCAAGTGGTTTAAGGCATCCCTGTACATACCAGTTGCGTTGCTCCTGGGAGTATGGGTTCGAGTCACTTCTGGGGTGTGAGTTTTCATATATATATATATATATATATATATATATATATATATATATATATATATATATATATATATATATATATATATATATATATATATAATATATTAGTATATTTTGGTAGCAGTCTTTCCTGTAGACATATGTTATTAAATATGACCGAAAAAGTAAGATTAATAATTCTAACACGAATTTTCTCGATTTTCCTTATGTTTCTTTTACTGGTGACGGTAAATGAAAAATCAATTCTCCAAAATTCATTTTTTATTTCTAGTCTGACGCGACACTTGAGCGCGTTTCGTAAAACTTATTACATTTTCAAAGACTTCAGTTTATCCACACACAACTTTATGACTGAAACAGCATTTTGGCTCTTATACCTGCGTTTGGGTGAGGTGATGTAATAGTGGGGTAAAAAACAAACTTTCAACAAAACACAGAACACGGAACAATGGATATAGATATGTAGAAGTTGGGTAACAGATAGAAGTTGGGTAACAGAACTGCAGAAGGCCTATTATCCCATATTTCCTGATGTTTCTATATTGGAGCGGAGTCTTGAAGTGGGTAGAATATAGTTGTGCGTTAATTGGCTGTTGATTGCTGGTGTTGACTTCTTGATGTGTAGTGCCTCGCAGATGTCAAGCCGCCTGCTGTCGCTGTATCTATCAATGATTTCTGTGTTGTTTGCTAAGATTTCTCTGGTGATGGTTTGGTTGTGGGAAGAGAGTATATGTTCCTTAATGGAGCCCTGTTGCTTATGCATCGTTAAACGCCTGGAAAGAGATGTTGTTGTCTTGCCTATATACTGAGTTTTTTGGGGCTTACAGTCCCCAAGAGGACATTTGAAGGCATAGACGACGTTTGTCTCTTTTAGAGCGTTCTGCTCCGTGTCTGGAGAGTTTCTCATTAGTAGGCTGGCTGTTTTTTTGGTTTTATAGTAAATCGTCAATTGTATCTTCTGATTTTTGTCTGTAGGGATAACATTTCTATTAACAATATCTTTCAGGACCCTTTCCTCCGTTTTATGAGCTGTGGAGAAGTTCCTGTAAAATAGTCTAATAGGGGGTATAGGTGTTGTATTAGTTGTCTCTTCAGAGGTTGCATGGCGTTTTACTTTCCTTCTTATGATGTCTTCAATGAAACCATTGGAGAAGCCGTTGTTGACTAGGACCTGCCTTACCCTACAGAGTTCTTCGTCGACTTGCTTCCATTCTGAGCTGTGGCTGAGAGCACGGTCGACATAAGCGTTAACAACACTCCTCTTGTACCTATCTGGGCAGTCACTGTTGGCATTTAGGCACATTCCTATGTTTGTTTCCTTAGTGTAGACTGCAGTGTGGAAACCTCTGCTCCTTTCCATGACTGTTACATCTAGAAAGGGTAGCTTCCCATCCTTCTCCATCTCGTAAGTGAAACGCAACACATAATTCTGCTCAAACGCCTCTTTCAGCTCCTGCAGATGTCTGACATCAGGTACCTGTGTAAAAATGTCGTCAACATACCTGCAGTATATGGCCGGTTTCAAGTTCAAGTCGACTAAGACTTTTTCCTCGATAGTACCCATGTAGAAGTGTGTAAATCATGAAAAATAAACACGTAATTAAAAATGTGAGAGTGTCAGACCACGGAGGAAAATTGAAACAGGAATTTCCTTAAGTACTTTTGTATATTAATACATCTTCAGGAGTGAAGATACTCCTTCTGAAGACGTATTAATATACGAAAGTACTTAAGGAAATTCTTGTTTCAATTTTCCTCCGTGGTCTGACACTGTCATATATATATATATATATATATATATATATATATATATATAATATTATTTTTTTTCTTTATTGTGTATTTAAAGGTTACAAGACATTGGTTGATACAAAAAATGCCTAAAGGTTATGGATCTCTTGAAGCTCCTCCGCCTCCGGACAGGAACCGAGGACGCAGCAAGCGTTTCCCCTCTGGATCGCCACACTGAGGCGCTGAAACAAAAAACTGGCAGCTCTTGGGTCTCTGGTGACGTCAATGAGCTTGGAACCCAATTCCTTGAGAAATCCCAAGGCACTCTTGCCCCAGGGGCCATGCGTCTCAGACGGTATGTGAACAAAGAGGTATTGACCTCCCAGTCGCCTGTACTTGAGTGATTTTGCATTATATAATATATAATTATATAGCAATATATAATTATATATAATATATATAATATATGTGGAAAACTGGTCGAGAGTCAGTACATTAGACAGCCGACGGTTAGAAAGGCCGGGTCCTAGAGCTAACAACTCTTGCAGGCACAAATAATAAATACACATCAGCTTCAGACACCCTCCTATATAGTTGCACAAAGCAACATTATCCCATACACTTGAAATGGACTCTCAAATATTGACTTGAGAAAATTGTTCAGTTCTCAAGGGAGAGGTTACCGGCGCCCAGAGGAAGTTATGACTCAATAAAGTGCTTTATGAAGACGGATGAGTCGAGTAAATCTTGTGAGTTCCCGTTCTGGTCGCTGGAAGGAGAGAGGGGTCGGAGTGGTCGTTATAGCGAGTGTGTGTGTGTGGATATAGGCCTGAAGACGTGAGAGAGATCTTGAATAGTGGTCGCTGGAAGGAGAGGGGTCGGAGTGGTCTTTATAGCGAGTGTGTGTGTGGATATAGGCCTGAAGACGTGAGAGAGATCTTGTATAGTGGTCGCTGGAAGGAGAGGGGTCGGAGTGGTCTTTATAGCGAGTGTGTTCACAGGTTAAGCTCCTACAAGCTTCAGCCTACTCATAAATAATCATAAGCTTTAACGTGGCGTGTATGAGAAACTCACAAATTAATATTATTATATATTAGAACCTTCGGTATAGGAAGTTCTAGGTTAGTATAGTTAATTATTTTTACAGATTCAGTTCGAACATAGGAAGTAAGCTGAGCAATGTTCGAAAAAAGTTCATTGTTATCAGATACAATGACCAAACAGTTGCTTTGAACACTCATTGTAGCAGGATGGTCTCAAATTTTGTTACTACTTGCAAAAAAAAAAAGGTAAAAATTGTGTATTTTACATTATATATATATATATAATATATATATATATATATATATATATATATATATATATATATATATATATATTTTATATATATATTCTTTTTTATATATATCTATTTATATATATATATATATTATATATATATATATATATATATATATATTATCTATATAATATATATATATATATATATATATATATAATCTCCCCTCAATCACCTCAACCACCATCCCCGAAAGCCCACACGCAATCCAGCTGGGATGGCCCCATTGTAGACCAAGTTGCTGCAGAGTGCCTGGGTGCTGCAACAACACAGCACGACATTGCTCGCCTCACAGCAGTAGCAGCCCCACATGCAGGGATTTCCTGTTAGCAACCCCAATGTCGGCAACTGGCACGCGTCTCACACCACACGCCCTCCGGAATTGCTGTGGCCCTCCGCCTTGCTGCCCCAATCCACACCAGATATAGGTGTATTTGCGGCGAGGTGGTGGCTGACAGGTACGGCCACCATGGCCTACTCTGCCAAAGCACAGGAGGATGGCACTCGAGGCACAGTGAAGTTAACGACATCATCAAGAGGAGCCTCACCACAGCTGGATGTCCAGCTGAAAGAGAGCCCCGTTACCTAACGCCCAGTAACTCTGATGCTGTTATTGGTCGCCCGGATGGTATCATAGTGAACCCCTGGAAGAATGGCAAGCAGTTGGTATGGGACTACACGTGCATATCAACCCTGGCTAACACCTACATTGACCTCAGTGTTGCACAACCAGGTGGCGCTGCCACCCACAGGGAAGCAGCCAAATCCCATAAGTACAGAGAACTGGATCACCACTACAATTTTGTCCCCATTGCTTCTGAGACACTCGGCGCCTGGGGTAAAAGTGCTACCAGTTTTTTGAAGGAACTGGGTTCTAGACTAATTGAAACAACAAGGGACCCTAGAGCTGCCAGCTTTCTTTTCCAGCGCCTCAGTGTGGCGATACAGAGGGGAAATGCGCACTGCATCCAGGGTTCCTGCCCGCCATCTGAGGAGCTGGACGAACTCAACAACTTATGATAATCATATTTGTACCCTACATGTAACTTTTTTTGTAAAAAAGTTCAAATAAAACAAATATATATGTGTACATACAAAAGATTGGGGGTGGTAGGAGAAGAAAATATTAGTGTTCAGTGAGAAACCACAAGGTCTCCTCTGAATACTTTTTATTTTCTTCTCCGAGGCTATGGGTCCCCACATTGGCACCAGAGGTGGTACCCTCACAAACTTTCATATATATATATATATATATATATATATATATATATATATATATATATATATATATATATTACGAATCTGGTTTAAAATATTGGATGTTAGGCCGCAACATCGCCTCCTGCTGGCATGATGTAGGCTTAGCTGATAAACGGAATTTATTAGTGGAGGTTCACTACGAGGCTCCCGAGTGGAGGCGCCGGCCGCCACTCGGGAGCTGCCTGCATTAGCCGATAAGCACAAATTTATGAATGAACTTGACTTGTCATCCTGGCGTTAGTTGATAACCACTAACGTGGATTACCATATTGTGCTGCGTTGTTTATGTTAAGGTCACAGTCTCTCTGTCACCTACACCACCTTCCCTCGTTGGCTAGCTTGCTGTGACGTCCCTTCGTTACCAAGAGTGGACATATGACGTTCCTCTTGTAAGTGTATGAGAGTGTATGAGAGAGTGTATGAGAGGCAAGAACGAACTCTTAACATACACGGTTGAGAAACAATATGGTGAGACCAGGTGGCGTGACCATACACAAATGTTCATAGTAGAGGTCTTCAACAGGAGTGTTTCAAGCGTAGGCTCGACATGTCAGTTTGAGTTGATACAGAAGTTGATCCATGTAAGCCAACTGCACCTTATGTTTGTGGCTATCTTCTTTGACTGATTGGTACCCCCAACGATCTCTGTTTTCTGGGCCTGCGTTCGATTCCTGATGGTCTAAGATGGAATTTGCCTTTCCCTTCCCTTCTCCCCTTCTCTCCCCTCCTACCCCTGCTCCTAACCTCTCCTCACATGCCTTCCAAAAGATAGATTAATTAGTAGTGTCTGTGAACTTTCTCACGAGTCACATGAGAAGGTGAATCAAGATGTGATTTATCTACTGCCATCTACTCCTGAGTAGATGACAGTAGTTGCTCTACAGACCAGCACACGCTGGGGCTGTTTACACCTGTCATCCTCCCTACACATGACTGATGTGTATATATATATATATATGTATATGTTCCTAAGGTTTTAAACATGTGGTTGTAATCTGATATTAAGAGGTGATTTATTAATATCTTTTGCTTGATTAATTGTTACGACTAACTTGTTCTCAGATGACAGCCCTTCTCTCTTTAGCTCTCTTTAACCTCTATCTCTATAGCCCTCTTTCTTGCTCTTCCATCCCCCTGCCTCTCCCTCTCTACCTTCCTCTCTGGCTCTCCCTCTCTCCCTTCCTCTTAATTCTAGAAAGCGTATATTCCACAGCTCCCCATTCGTGTCCCAGTAAATTATATAAAAGATTATCCTTTTAAGAGTCATAAAGTTTGATCTGAGGTAAGTAATGTTGTTATTCTCAAGGGAAGTAGATGTAGCAGCAGGTAGGAGGAGGAGCCTCCACGACTTACACTTGTAGATCTTGGGAATAAAATGCTAACTGATGACGTAGGTTAAAGTTCCTTAAGAGAGCATTGATCAACCTCCTGGAGAGGTTCTGTGAGAGTATTCGTGTAAGGTGAAGCATCTGGGAAGCTCGCGGACGCAGGTTCGAATCCTCGTCACGGCCGTTTTTGATTTGTTAACCTGTTCTTGAGGCGTTGTGTGACGAGGGTTGAAAGTTGCGCTGTTAGAATGATTGATGTGCCCGCTGTTATTAGCAGCGGCGACGGGTCTCGCGTGTTGCAGAATACAGAAATGGTTTGTTGCAGAGGGATATGACGGAGGAGGAGAGGAGTCAAGGCAGCAACAGCAGCACGGAAAAGACGCCATTGTCACCACAGCCTGGTGCTACTTTCTGAGTTACTTTCCAGCAAGCAGCATTAAGAATGGGGCGGTAGAGTAGGGGGAGAGCCTTAAGCGTTTGTGCTCTTATATCATCCCTGGCAAATAACCGAGTTATGGACCTGGAAGTGTTCTCTTGTCTTAACGTGTACAGGAGCTCCGTGTACTCTCAGAGTATGGTAAGATCGTGCACAAGACGGTTCAACATTTCTTCTAGTTGTCACAACCGCACATATCTAAGGTTAGGTTGTATTAGCTTAGGTCAGGCTCCGTTAGGCTTGGTTAGGTAAGGTTAGGTTGACTGGGTAAGGATACGTAGGTTTTAAAAACCCATATTGGCTACCAGTGTTGGGCAGTATGTAGGTGACTGAGGGCAGTACCCAGGGTGGCCAGGGACTGTCTCGTTGTACTGACAGAAATTGCGACGAGAGAACAGTAAGGAAGCTGGAGAGGCAGATGCGTCGATGGAATGTTAGGAAGTTCTGGTACCCAGTACTGGTGGTCAACACGGGGAATGTTAGGAAGTACCGGTACCCAGTACTGGTGGTCAACACGTGGAATGTTAGGAAGTACTGGTGCCCAGTACTGGTGGTCAACACGTGGAATGTTAGGCAGTACCGGTACCCAGTACTGGTGGTCAACACGTGGAATGTTAGGAAGTACTGGTGCCCAGTACTGGTGGTCAACACGGGGAATGTTAGGCAGTACCGGTACCCAGTACTGGTGGTCAACACGGGGAATGTTAGGAAGTACCGGTACCCAGTACTGGTGGTCAACACGTGGAATGTTAGGAAGTACTGGTGCCCAGTACTGGTGGTCAACACGTGGAATGTTAGGCAGTACTGGTGCCCAGTACTGGTGGTCAACACGTGGAATGTTAGGCAGTACCGGTACCCAGTACTGGTGGTCAACACGGGGAATGTTAGGCAGTACTGGTGCCCAGTACTGGTGGTCAACACGGGGAATGTTAGGCAGTACCGGTGCCCAGTACTGGTGGTCAACACGGGGAATGTTAGGCAGTACCGGTGCCCAGTACTGGTGGTCAACACGGGGAATGTTAGGCAGTACCGGTGCCCAGTACTGGTGGTCAACACGTGGAATGTTAGGCAGTACTGGTGCCCAGTACTGGTGGTCAACACGTGGAATGTTAGGCAGTACTGGTGCCCAGTACTGGTGGTCAACACGTGGAATGTTAGGAAGTACCGGTACCCAGTACTGGTGGTCAACACGGGGAATGTTAGGCAGTACTGGTGCCCAGTACTGGTGGTCAACACGTGGAATGTTAGGCAGTACCGGTACCCAGTACTGGTGGTCAACACGTGGAATGTTAGGCAGTACTGGTGCCCAGTACTGGTGGTCAACACGTGGAATGTTAGGAAGTACTGGTACCCAGTACTGGTGGTCAACACGGGGAATGTTAGGAAGTACCGGTACCCAGTACTGGTGGTCAACACGGGGAATGTTAGGAAGTACCGGTACCCAGTACTGGTGGTCAACACGGGGAATGCACTGAGGGAAGAAGTTGTGGAAGCCACCTCCATCCACAACTTTATGGCAAGATTCAACAAAGAATTTGAATTCGCAATATTCAAGTTATAACGCAACAGGGACCACAAGGCTAGTAGTTACGAGCATAAATATCTGACCCTCACTTCCCCCATAGTCACTCATAGATAAGTTGTGATAGGTAAGCACTTTCTCTCACTTTCCCTCACTTTCCCTCCCCCACATCTGGTCCACTATTGTCACACACCAAATATTCTATATGTCCTCTCCGAAAATACCAGAGACGCATAATAATAGCTCGCGCTGGACTTCGCAAAAGGCTGAAGCTTTGTCAACCAATTTTATACCGTGTCTTAATATAAAACAACAAAGAAAACGGAGAACCACGTGCCCAAAATTAAATTTTCTCTGATAAAAGGTTGGTGCAAGTTGATACTGGACTCCCCAAGAGTGTTGTTCTCAAATAAAGTTTCTGGGAATAAAAGACTTGGAAAAAGAATGTTCGTTGGGAAGGAGAGAGAGAGAGAGGAGAGAGGAGAGAGGAGAGAGGAGAGGAGAGAGAGAGGAGAGAGAGAGGAGAGGAGAAATGGAAGCAGCGCGACAAGAGAAGACGTCTTGTCACCTAAGTGGGAGATGGTGAGGGATGCTGGCTGGTATGGTCATTTGGAGCACCTGAAAAGGGAAGCGTAATTATTCAGGAAGGATTATTTATATCTCGCTTTGTACTTCTTCGAATCAGCTTCAAACTGGTAGTCAGAGTATACACAAGTATACACAAATACTCTGTATAGACGCTTACACGGGTGTATTGAGTCGAGACAAGCTCAGCTAGGTGTGACAAACTATATTAATATTTCATTCACCTGGGCTCTAGGAAACTCGAACCCAGGACCCCACGCGTGGGAGACCGAAGCTCTATCGACCGAGCTGTTGAGTGATCTTAATAAGGAAAGTTTCCAGGAGCAGCAGCCTGCTGCCAACCTTCCAAAGTTTAATATATTTTTAAGACTGAGACATGTGCTCACCCAAACAAATAATAAATAGTGCTTATTCCAATTCACATTCATATATATATATATATATATATATATATATATATATATATATATATATATATATATATATATATATATATATATATAAATAATATAGTGGTCAGTCAGGATAACTCAAGTTGGTGTGGTAATGTTTATCAACACTGGCCACAAGAAAGTGTCCATCAGACCCGAGGTGGCGGGTGTCGGCCACTACAGCAGGTGTGTGGCGAGGGACCGCTGCTTAACCCACACCGCCACTACAGCAGGTGTGTGGCGAGGGACCGCTGCTTAACCCACACCGCCACTACAGCAGGTGTGTGGCGAGGGACCGCTGCTTAACCCACACCGCCACTACAGCAGGTGTGTGGCGAGGGACCGCTGCTTAACCCACACCACGACTAACCTGATCCAAGGTAGTTCCCTCAACTACTGATTTGTTGAAGCGCTGAGGAGATTTCTCTCAGTAGTGAGAGTCCCATTGTAGCACAATTGTCGCAATAAACGATGATTAGCTCAAGCGGTAGGGCGTTGACAGCAACCACTTGTCTGAGTACTTTGACAGTTGGCCGTCAAGCGTCAGCGCGTCGCTGGCAAGCCAGTGGGTGCTTCTCTGAGCTCCCACTGACTTGGTTTTGAGCTCCAGAAACTTGTTGAGCGCCTAATGTCGACCATGATCACAGTAGTAATTGTTGTTGTACGTCACGCAGTCCTTCCTGCTGGGGGTGAGTGAGTGAGAGTCAGTGAAGGCTGAGTAGTGTATGAGTATTCACTGTGTATACTCATCCGTAGATTAATTGAGGGAAATATAGAGGATGTATGGTGGGAATACAAGAGTTTTTATATATTTCCCAAAGTACGTTTTTTTTTTGTAAACGAAATTATCAATATTTTTTTAGTCCTTAGACAGTGCTTTATATATTGAATACACAAATTTTATCATTTTCGGAAATTGCTCAATCAAGTCATTTGATGGCATACAGCTTTAAAGCTTGACTACATACACACAAATACATTCTGTAATCTCTCTTGTAACTCTGGCATTTAAATGTTGTCTATCAGTCATCACCAATGGATTCATGAAGCTTTAATCCCACCATGTTATTGAATTACTTTGATCCCAAAGGTTAACACCTTCTAACAGTTGTAACAACCAGTATAGCAAGTTATAACAACGTTATAATACGTCATAACAAAAGTTATAACAATAGGTAACAACTTTATAACAAAAGTTATAACAATAGGTAACAACTTTATAACAAGTTGTAACAAAAGAATTATAGGGACTGTTAAGGTGTGTGAGTTTGCTGGGTTAATAAGCCAAACCAGCCAAACACACAACGAAACTACGACGTTGCTACAACGTTCGAACAAGTTTTAACACCTAAGCAGTTATAACAACCAATATAGCACGTTGTAACAACGTTCTAATGTCATAAACACGTTACGCCAAGATGTAACAACTTTATTACAAGATGTAACAAGCAGAAAATTGGGAGAGTTACAGTTTGTGTTAACAGGCTACATATGCCATTACTTGGTGAGAGTGAATGTACTCACAGGTATAAGAAAAGCGTCATCAATGCACATATTGATCGTGCAATGTGTGCATACCTCTTGGTACATATGTACAATATGTGCATACCTCTTGGTACATATGTACAATATGTGCATACCTCTTGGTACATATGTACAATGTGTGCATACCTCTTGGTACATATGTACAATGTGTGCATACCTCTTGGTACATATGTACAATGTGTGCATACCTCTTGGTACATATGTACAATGTGTGCATACCTCTTGGTACATATGTACAATGTGTGCATACCTCTTGGTACATATGTACAATGTGTGCATACCTCTTGGTACATATGTACAATGTGTGCATACCTCTTGGTACATATGTACAATGTGTGCATACCTCTTGGTACATATGTACAATGTGTGCATACCTCTTGGTACATATGTACAATGTGTGCATACCTCTTGGTACATATGTACAATGTGTGCATACCTCTTGGTACATATGTACAATGTGTGCATACCTCTTGGTACATATGTACAATGTGTGCATACCTCTTGGTACATATGTACAATGTGTGCATACCTCTTGGTACATATGTACAATGTGTGCATACCTCTTGGTACATATGTACAATGTGTGCATACCTCTTGGTACATATGTACAATGTGTGCATACCTCTTGGTACATATGTACAATGTGTGCATACCTCTTGGTACATATGTACAATGTGTGCATACCTCTTGGTACATATGTACAATATGTGCATACCTCTTGGTACATATGTACAATATGTGCATACCTCTTGGTACATATGTACAATATGTGCATACCTCTTGGTACATATGTACAATATGTGCATACCTCTTGGTACATATGTACAATATGTGCATACCTCTTGGTACATATGTACAATATGTGCATACCTTGGCACCTCTTCCACCACCAACTTTTTAAATATATATATATTATACATGCAGGGCATGATAATCAGCACAATGAAAGAAACACAAGAGAAAAACTATAAGAGTAGAACACCACAGGCCTCCAGGGCCCCACAACAAGACATAAACACGTTCCACGTTACATAGACATAAACCCAAAAGTACAAAAATAAGAGACATGACCATAGGCCTAACAGGCGTGCAGCAAACACTGCCAGGGGGGGGGGGGAGGGGAAACAACACTAGCTAACCCTACATGTATTTGTCCGGAAACTGGGCCTCATCTGGCTGACGTAGAGGCTCCCTCCCCTGGCTCAGAGCCTCACCTGGCTCAGAGCCTCCCCTGGCTCAGAGCCTCCCTCCCCTGGCTCAGAGCCTCCCCTGACTCAGAGCCTCACCTGGCTCAGAGCCTCACCTGGCTCAGAGCCTCACCTGGCTCAGAGCCTCCCCTGGCTCAGGGCCTCCCCTGGCTCAGAGCCTCCCCTGGCTCAGAGCCTCACCTGGCTCAGGGCCTCCCCTGGTTCAGAGCCTCCCCTGGCTCAGAGCCTCCCCTGGCTCAGAGCCTCCCCTGGCTCAGAGCCTCCTCTGGCTCAGAGCCTCCCCTGGCTCAGAGCCTCCCTTGGCTCAGAGCCTCACCTGGCTCAGAGCCTCACCTGGCTCAGAGCCTCCCCTGGCTCAGAGCCTCCCCTGGCTCAGAGCCTCCCCTGGCTCAGAGCCTCCCCTGGCTCAGAGCCTCCCCTGGCTCAGAGCCTCCCCTGGCTCAGAGCCTCCCTTGGCTCAGAGCCTCACCTGGCTCAGAGCCTCACCTGGCTCAGAGCCTCACCTGGCTCAGAGCCTCACCTGGCTCAGAGCCTCACCTGGCTCAGAGCCTCCCCTGGCTCAGAGCCTCACCTGGCTCAGGGCCTCCCCTGGTTCAGAGCCTCCCCTGGCTCAGGGCCTCCCCTGGCTCAGAGCCTCCCCTGGCTCAGAGCCTCCCCTGGCTCAGAGCCTCCCCTGGCTCAGAGCCTCCCCTGGCTCAGAGCCTCCCCTGGCTCAGAGCCTCCCTTGGCTCAGAGCCTCACCTGGCTCAGAGCCTCACCTGGCTCAGAGCCTCACCTGGCTCAGAGCCTCCCCTGGCTCAGAGCCTCACCTGGCTCAGAGCCTCCCCTGGCTCAGAGCCTCCCCTGGCTCAGAGCCTCCCTTGGCTCAGAGCCTCACCTGGCTCAGAGCCTCACCTGGCTCAGAGCCTCCCTTGGCTCAGAGCCTCACCTGGCTCAGAGCCTCCCCTGGCTCAGAGCCTCCCCTGGCTCAGAGCCTCACCTGGCTCAGAGCCTCCCCTGGCTCAGAGCCTCCCCTGGCTCAGAGCCTCACCTGGCTCAGAGCCTCACCTGGCGTTGCTGCCCTTCTCCAGTAGCGGCGAGTCGTATCAAGATGTTAGCCCAGCAAACAATAGGGAAGTTAGCTCGCCATAACAAGCCGTTCAGGACGCGCGACGGCGCATAGCCCAACACACACAACGTTACCACAATGTTGTTTTACATGTCTATACATTGTTGTTTTTATGTTGCTACACAACGTAACTACAACATTGTTGTTATGTTGCTTCACATCGTAACAATAACGTTGTTCTTACGTTATATACAATGTAAACGCAACGTGCGCAAGCATGCATGTACAAACCCCCCCCCCCCCCCCACACACACACACACACACACACACACACACACATACATTATGAGGAGGATTGAAACTGAGGACGATAGTAGGAGGCTACAAGATGACCAAGACAGACTGAGTGAATGGTCCAACAAATGGCTGTTGAAGTTCAACCCGAGTAAATGCAAAGTAATGAAACTAGGCAGTGGAAATAGGAGGCCAGGCACAGGATACAGAATAGGAGATGAAGTACTTAATGAAACAGACAGAGAGAAAGATCTAGGAGTTGATATCACACCAAACCTGTCTCCTGAAGCCCACATAAAGAGAATAACGTCTGCGGCATATGCGAGGCTGGCTAACATCAGAACAGCCTTCAGGAACCTGTGTAAGGAGTCATTCAGAACCTTGTATAACACATATGTAAGCCCAATCCTGGAGTATGCGGTCTCAGCATGGAGCCCGTACCTTGTCAAGCACAAAACGAAGCTGGAGAAAGTTAAGAGGTATGCCACTAGACTTGTCCCAGAACTAAGAGGCATGAGTTACGAGGAAAGGCTGCGTGAAATGCACCTTACGACACTGGAAGACAGAAGAGTAAGGGAGAGTTATGATCACTACTTACAAAATTCTCAGAGGAATTGACAGGGTAGATAAAGATGAACTGTTTAACAGTGGTGGTATGCGAACAAGAGGACACAGATGGAGATTGAGTACCCACATGAGCCACAGGGACGTTAGAAAGAACTTTTTCAGTGTCAGAGTAGTTAACGGATGGAATGCATTAGGCAGTGATGTGGTGGAGGCTGACTCCATACACAGTTTCAGGTGTAGATATGATAGAGCCCAATAGGCTCAGGAATCTGTACACCAGTTGATTGACAGTTCAGAGGCGGGGCCAAAGAGCCAGAGCTCAACCCCCGCAAGCACAACTAGGTGGGTACACAGTAATCAGTGTTTGATCAAGGACGAAGTACTAATCAGTGTGTGTGGGAGGAGGGAATACGTATTGGAGGTTATCTTGATGTTATCTTGAGATGATTTCGGGGCTTTAGTGTCCCCGCGGCCCGGTCCTCGACCAGGCCTCCACCCCAGGAAGCAGCCCGTGACAGCTGACTAACACCCAGGTACCTATTTTACTGCTAGGTAACAGGGGGCCAACCCGTCCTCGCAAATTCGTATAGTCAATATTGACTTTTTAAATACGTGCATAGGTGACATACTAAACATAATAGTTTACCTTGAAAAGCTTCATAGAAAACACCGACCTTACCTAACCTTGTTAGTATGTTAAGATAAGCATCTTATTGCTTCGTAATTACAATTATTACCTAACCTATACCTATAATAGGTTAAGTAACAATTGTAATTACGAAGCTATAAGATGCTTATCTTAACATACTAACAAGGTTAGGTAAGG
>WNGS01167981.1:33347-44571 GCA_020271785.1 Procambarus virginalis | reverse complement strand
TCCTTCCACAGGCTCCTTGGGATCTGCCTCTGCTGGTCCGTTTACCTTTTTCGGTTTTCGGCCGCCTGTTGGGCTCTTGGGTGTTTGTTCTCCCTTGTACTGGCAGGTAAGAGGCAGTTTGCACTGGTAGGGGCGCAGGGTGCTGCACAGCTTGTATTCCCGACATAGCGGCCGGCTCTGTTCCCTGGGGTTCGCTGTCCTCTTGCGGGGTTTGTTTTTCTTTTTGTTTTTGCCTGGTGGGGGTTCTGTCATATTCGTTCCTTTGTTCTAACCCTGTCACGGTTATTCTCGATGGCGCCCCCAGCTAGGTCCCCGTGAGTGTACACGTCCCTGGGGTACAGCTTTAGAAGTTCGATTGGTAGTTTTGGGCGCCGGTTAGCAGCGCCCTTCCTGGGACTACCTGAGCGCGAGTCCTTTTAAAGTAAACGCTCAGGACCCTGGGAATCCCCTAGGGGCGCGTGGGTCCGATAGACGTGACCCCGGAGTCCCCACTCGCGGTGTGCGATTTTGAGGGTTGCTCGGTCCCTTTGTCTCAGGGTGACCCTCATTGTTTTTGCCTCTGCCATGCTGCCTGTTGGGTCGGTGATACTTCGACCCTGAGTCCTGTGAGTGTTGCTGCTTGCTTGTGACTCAATTTACCCAATCCTCTGATGATTCTCTTCGGGTACAGGCTGTGCGTGCGTTGCAGGCTAGATTTCGTCTGTTGCAACGCGCAAGGTTGGTTGCTCACCCGGATGCCCCGAGGCTGCCCCGCTTTGCTTTTCATGACCCGGACTTGGGGGTGGGGGTCGCTTCGATCCTGGTTCGGTCCGCGCCTCCTCGTCCTTCCCCTACTGCTCGTTCTGGTCCCCCCCCCCCTTGCTTCCAGCCCCGAAACGTCTGAGGGTTTCGGGGTCGGAGCAGGGTTCCTTGATCTTGAGACTCGGGCAGCTTCGGGGGGTGCCCCTTCCGGGGGAGCGGCAGAGGCATTCGAGTCTTAGTCTCCCGGCCGAAGCTTCGGGGTCTGACCAGTGGGCCCCCCTTCCTTCCGGTGTTCCGGCTGCTCCGTCCTTGTCTTGTGGGGTCTGGGCTTGGGGAGAGGACTCGGCCTCGGGTCATGTGGTGTTGGACCTCGGGGCTGGGGACGGGGCAGAGTTGACTTGGGGGCTTGGGCCCGCGTTGACCCCCCTGGGTTTTTCTTCTCGAGCTGGGGCTTGTTGTTACAAGGGAGGCGGTTCTTTCCTTCCCCTCTCCTAACAAGTTGGATTTGGGTCGGCGACTCCTCCCCTGGTTCGGTTCCGGTTCTGGGTTCTCGGTCTTCCTTCCAGAGGTTTTCGGCTTATCGCACTCTCAATCTAAAGGTGGTTGGGCGGCCTTAGCGCTTACCTCCTGCGAGACCGATTATCGCCTCGAATGGATCCATCTGAGTTCAGGTTTGGGACATCGTTCCCTTTCTGGCTCCGTTACGAGGTTCCGGAGTCTTCCTGGCTAGCAGCCTGCCCCTTTCTTGTTTTGGATTCCTGGCATTCCTTCGTTCGTCGTTCCCGCACGTTGGAGTGGCGGGAAGCTTCCACGGTGATTCAGGTTTTCCTGGGGGGTGAGCTTGAGTACCTGAATGAGTGCTTGTTTGCCCCTGCCCCCCCCGCGATGTGGGCGTTATTCAGCTTCATGTGCAGGTTCCCGTCCTTTCGGCGGCGCTGGTTGCGGAGGATCTGCGCTCCCGTGGGCATTTGGTCCACTCTTTGGAATCCACTTGGGCCCTGGCTTTTAGATCTTTGTCCCTTTTCTGTGGAGAGCCCCTTCGGCTCCCGGGAGCTATACCGGGCTGATGTGTATATATTAGACCGTGGCAACAGTCAATCGAAGGAGTTCAAGGCCTACCGGGGACCTGAGCCAGAGCCTAGCCCCTCAAGAGAGGCACGAGGATCAATGCCTAAAGACACCCTCGTGTAATTGGAAGCAGTCTTTGTCTGCCATCTACCAGGTCAGGCACCCAGAAAGGTAGGAATTCCAAAACAAACTACTGCTGATCAAATAATTTGCAAACCGAAAGCCGAACTAGCAACAGAACTCCCCAATCAAAACCAAGGAAACAAGTATGACGTCGCCACAAACGCCGCGCATCCGTCTGTGCAAGCTCCCCCTTCCCGGGAGGGGGACAGGGGGGTGTCTCAGACCTCCATGCTGGCAACTCCTCAGTTCACAGGCTGTTGTGAGGGAGAACGATTGATCGACTCTGGCTCCATCCTTTGAGCAGTGCTGCAGTGTGGTGGTGGTGTTCAGTTTTGGTATCGTGCAAGCCAGGAGTAACACAAGGGTACTGGGGCTGCATGCACCTAGGGCCGCCTTCCCTAGGTGCCTCTGCAGTGTTTCTGTTGCTGCTCTGTGATTGCCCGCCCTTGGGGTTCGGCTGGGATGATTCTTGCTCCTGTTTTCCCTTGGGTAGGAGGTAGTTTTGTTGCTGGCTGGGGCGCAAGATACTGTGCAGCTGTCTGACATACGCATAGTGACCGGTTCTGTTCACACCGAGACGTGCTTTTGCGGGGGTTTTCTTTTGTTTTTGTTTTGTTTTGATCTGGCGGGGGTCTGCCTGGTGTGGTGGTAGGACCACTTGTAGGATTTTGGTGGCCCTCCACTAGGTCCCCGTGCTTGCACATGTCGCAGGGGTTCAGCTTATAGTTTGTTTGCTTGGTAGCTCTGGGATAACCTGGGCTTCCCTTAGCAGTCAGCCTAAGGGCCCTGGAAACCCCGTTGGGGGGGCTCAGTGGTCCGATGGAAGAGACCTCAGAGTCCCACCTTGCCTTGTGCGAGTTTGAAGGAGGCACTGTCCCCCTTGACTCAGGGTGACACGCACCGTCTTTGCCTCCGCCATGCTGCTTGTTGGGTCAATGACACCTTTGACCCTGAGTCCTGCGAGTGGTGTTCTTTGTTTGTACTCCAATTCACCCAGTTCAATGAGATTGATCTTCAGGTACAAGCAGCTTCAGCATTGCATGCAAGGTTTAGGTTGCTGTAATGCGCTAGGTTAGTTGCCTTTCCGTATGCCCCACAGCTGCCCCATTTGGTTATCGGGACCTGGACTTGGGGGTGTTAGTCGCCTCGACTTTGGTTTCATCTGCACCCTCTAGTCCTTCCCCTGCTGTGGTTCATCCTGCTCCCCCCCTGCTCCCCCCCCCCCCTCTGCCCCCCCCCCTGCTCCTGGCTCTCAAACGTCTGAGGGTTTCGGAGTCGGGGCAGGGTTTGCCTGGTAGTGAGTCTCGGGCGGCTTCAGGAATGCACCTTCTGGATCGGCGGTGGAGGCATTTGAGCCTGTTCCTCCTGCTGGAGCCCTTGGGCTGTGCCAGGGGGACCCCTTTATCCCAACTTTTCCGGCGGACTCTGCCTTTTCTCCAGCGGCAGAGGGTTTGGAAGACAGCTCAGCCCCGGTCCTGACGTGGAGGTTCCTGGGGCCGGGGAGGAGTTGACTTGGGGTGCTTGGGCCCCGTTTGACCCCGCTTGGGTGTTGGTACTCTCGGCATGGGGCTTGTTGTTACAGAGGGAGGGTTTTCCTATCCCCTCTCCCTATACAAGTTTGATATGGGTGCGACTCCTCCCCGGGTTCGGTTCCGGGTTTCCTTGGGTTCCTCGGTTCTCTCCTTCCAGAGGTTTTCGGCTTCCCTCATCACATCAAAGGTGGTATGAGAAGCCCTTGCGGCTTACCTCTTGCGAGACCCAGATTACGCCTCGGTAATGGATCCTTCATTGAGCACCTCAATGCGTGCTTGTTCGCCCCTATACTTCCTCGTGATGTCCGTAAGATGCAGCTTCACGTGCAGGTTCCCTCCCTTTCTGCATCCCTGGTGGTCAAGGAATTGCGCGCCTGTGGGCATTTGGCTTTGGTTTTGCGTTTCTTTTCTCTGTTGGAGCTGTCTTCGGACTGGCTCGGTGAGGATGTGCAGGAACTGGGATCTGGGCCAATGTCCGGTGTGTTCGCTTTGGCAGCTTGGGCATTGGCTACCTTGTTGAAGTTGTTTGTGCCGATTCTGAGGGAGGCGGTGTCCCTGTTCTTTGCTTCTCATTTCGTGTGCCAACAGGCGGTGCTCGTCCACGCTTTGGAATTGGCTTTGGCCCTGGCTCTTAGATTTCCGTCCCTTTTTTGTCCGTGGCTGTTTGCAGAGTCTGCGGTGGTGCATTTTCTGCAATCACCTTCGTCTAGTTGCCGGCCTATGTCGGACTTGTCGGTTCTCTGGGAGGGCCATGGTAGTCCTGCCCGGAAGGGTCATGCCAGGTCTCGGGGTTCCTTCAGTCATCGTAAACCAGTAGTGCCAGATTCGGGGCCAGCACCTCTTCTGGAGCCATCAGCATTTGGTCAGCGCAGTGATCGCGTTTAGCGTCGGTCAGGCTCTTGTAGGGGTCGTCGGGCGTTTCACGGGTCGCCGGAGGGAGGCTCGCGCTGTTTGCTCTCACCTGGTCCCACGATTCGTAGGCATTTCGGGTCATTCCCTCTGGCCTGCAGTGGCATTGGGTTGCTCCTCCTCCTTCAGGGGGATCGGGGCTGGCAGGACAGGCCTCCTTTCCTGTGCGCTGTTAAGTCATCCGGGTGTGGTTGAAATGACAATGTCCCTCAGGTGGGTCTCCCTCCTGTTTTCATTTCCAAAACGGGACTGTGCGGATCTGCGATTCATACTGGACTTGTTTCGTCTGAATCCCTGAGTCTTTTGCCCCCTCCTTTTGGATGACCACAGTCTCAGGTCTGGCTGCTTTTGGCGCCGGGTGCCTAGATGTGTCTCTGGACCTCTGAGACTCGTATTGGCACGTCCCGATTCATCCGAGGTTCAGGGACTGGCTCGGTTTTGTCGTGGCTTACCTCTTTCGTTGCCTTCCATTTGGCTTGAATCTGGCACCTCGAGTGTTCACACGCCTTACCTGGGTCGTGGTGACCCGTTTGCATCTGTTAGGGGTTCGGGTTCTGGCTTACCTCGATGACTGGTTGGTGTGGGCTCCCAGCCAGTTCGTGTGTCTGCTCGCCAGGGATTTGGTTCTTTCCCAGCTCGCCGGGTTCAGGTTCTTGGTGAACTGGAGGAAGTCCCATTTGGTTTCCTCTCAGGTTTGGACTTGGCTGGGTCTTGTGTGGCTCTCGTCCCTCTTGCGATGCTGTTGCGGCTGCGGTTTCTGCCTCCGGCTGTTTTTGGAGGGCACCCGGGTCACACATCGGTTGTTCGAGGGATTGTGCGGGAGCCTGAATTTTGCTTTGCTGGTCTACCTGTTGGGTCGGATCTGGCTTCAATGGATGTTCTGGTTTCTTAGGGGTCATCCCTTCTGCAGCTTTCGCGATCGCTGGGTTTGGATCCCAGGAGCCTTGCGTCGGCTGTTGCGTCGCTGGCTTCCTCTGCGGGTTTTTCGGGATCTGTGATGTGGCGCCTCCCCCGAGCCCTCGCTCGATGTGTTCACGGATGCCTCATTTCTCGGCTGCGGTATTGTGACAATTGCTCGTCAGGCCGGTCAGGGTCTGTGGGGTCTGTCCTTCCGTCAAGCTCACAGCACGGCGCGGGAGTTTGCGGCGGTGTGGCATGGTGACACCTCTTCCCATCTGCGCCAATGCGAAGAGGTGGACCTCTTTGCATTGGTGTGGTCAAGGTGTCTTTCAGTGTATGTGGCGCCCTTCCCAGACTGCGAGGCTGTCGGGGTCGATGCCTTTCGGCTGGACTGGTCAAGGTGAAGTTACCTGTACCTCTTCCCACAGGTCCAGTTGTTGCTCCGGATCCTGGCTCGGTTGGAGACCTACCCGGCGAGAGTAGTTCTGTTGGCTCCTTGGGGGCCGGCCCAGCCCTGGTTTCAGGCTCGTCTTGCTCGATGTCCGAACCCGAGGGTCTTCCCGTGGCTTCGCCTCTTTCAGCAGATCGGTCCGGTCCGGTACGGTACATAGCTGGTTCAATCTTCTCCACTCTTCACGTCTGGTCTTTTTGACGCGGGTGTATCACCACTTGTCTGGTGATCAGGTAGCTAGGTTGATGGTGTCCCACCTGCGAGTTTCGTCTAGATGGCAGTATGAAATTTCCTGGCGACCATTTTGGTATATTTTGTCTCTTCGTAGGTTGTCTTCGATTTCTGATTGGGTTGTTTTTTCCTTTCTCTCTCTCTCTCTCTTGGTTGTTTCAGGACCGTCATCTTATGCCAAATACTGTCACCTCGTGTCATACGGCGCTGGCGGAGCCGCTGCAGCTTGCATTCGGGGTGGATGTCACTTCTGCTTCGTTCCGCTAGCTTCTCGGGCGTTGTTTCACCTCCGGCCTGCTCATGTGCTGCCTGAGCCGTCCTGGTTGTTGGACCAGGTGCTCTCTTTTCTCTCTTCTCCTCGGTTTGTGGTGGGCCCCTCGGTTCAGGAATGTTTTTCAAAGGCTCTTTTCTTGTTGGCATTGGCCTCTAGGGTCCGGGTTGGGGAGCTTCATGCACTCCTCCGGCGCAGATGTTTCTGCTTTTTCGGTCCTGGTGGTCGTTTCACTCGTTTTCAGCCTTCTCCTTCTTTTCTGGCGAAGAACGAGTCTGCTGCTTTCCAAAGGGGTCCTTGGGTTGTTGATGCTTGGTTGGTTCGGTCGGGGTGCATCGTGTTTTCTGTCCGGTTGCGGCTTTTCACCGTTATCTGCGCGCCACGACCTCCATGGCAGGGGACGCGCTTTGGGTGAACCCGGTTTCCCTTCTTCCCTGTTCCAGGGCGCAGGTCTCCCAGGTTGTCTGCAGGATTACTCGGTCAAGACAGCCTACAGTCTATCCCCGTGCCCACGACGTTCATAAGTTCGCAGCTTTGGCTGCTGTTTATGGGAATATGTCCTGGGCTGACATTCGGGCACTGGGCTTTTGGAGGTCGAACAGGGTCCTGGCCACACTGTATCTCGTTAATGTTCCTAGCCCTTCTTGGGCGTGTGTAGCCTTGGGTCGCAGGTTGCAGCCAGTTATCTCGACTTTGAGTTAACCCTTAACATGCTCGGGGTCTAATATCCTGCTATCCGCACAGGCGCATGTCATTTTGAAAAAAAAAAATATTTTTTCTTCCTAACCTGTTAATTTGTGTTCACTGATCACAGGAAAAATAATAAAAAAATCGTAAGTGCCAAATATTGCCCGCTATAGGGCGGGGAAGTCTGGCAAATTATAGGCGCTGACTCAGCATGTGTCCCAGGCGGTCTGTTGCTCGCCAGCTGTCAGGCCAGAGTTGCCACAAAGAGATAATTACCTAATTATTTCAATGTCTCTGATTGATGTTTCATAGTTTTTTTGCTGTAATATTATTCAATAGTGTGTAGTTTGATATACAGTACAACCTCGATTCAACATACTATATGGGACCAACCCCAGTTCGTTGGAGCGTTGGATTCGTTGCAAGAGGTGACCTTCAGGAGGCGTTTGTGTCAGTGTCTTTTTTTCTTGTACACAATAAAAATGCATTATCATATTACATACTCTACCTATATATTACTTCTCTACTAAAAAAATACTGTAATTCATAAATTTACCTTATTGTGGAAGTTATGTCCATCTTGAAGTTTCGTGAAGTTGTGAATGCTCTACAGTAAATACGTACTGCAGTGCATTATGACGTTAGCACTGTGTTGATTAAAAGTAGTTCTGCTGTATGTTGAGTACTACAATACAGTTTATGAAAACTATTGTACACAAAAATTACTGCAACTTTAATTTTAACACTGAGTACACACTTAAATTTAACACTTGTTCTAACTGTTCATGCTGCACACAATGTTTTTAGATGTTTGCATCAGCTTTGCTGGTGCTCGCTGCTGCTGTGAGTTCAGCTGCTTCTGAGCTGGTGCTGGCTGCTGTTGTACCAGTGCTGGGTACAACTGTGCTTGTGCTGGGTACGGCTGTTCTTGTGCTGGGTACGGCTGTTCTCATGCTGGGTACGGCTGTTCTCGTGCTGGGTTCGGCTGTTCTCGTGCTGGGTACGGCTGTTCTCTTGCTGGGTACGGCTGTTCTCGTGCTTGGTACAGCTGTTCTCCTGCTGGGTACGGCTGTTCTCGTGCTGGGTATGGCTGTTCTCGTGTTGGGTACGGCTGTTCTCGTGCTGGTTGATTTTCTGCTACTAGTTCTTGCAAAATATTGCTTCGTTTTTGGCATTAATTTTAATTAATAATTATCACTTTCGCCCATTTATAACTAGCCGGGTCGTTATGAGCTGTTCTGACGGTTCCGCACTTTTAACTAGTATCCCAGTTAAAATAAAAAATATTTGTATAAAATCCATTTTTGCTTCGATTTTCTTGGGGATAGTTTAGAAATGTTCGCCATAAAATTTACGTTTTTCTCTAATAACAGAAGAGCTTATTAAAGAAAATGTCATGGCAGTGAATCTTCGTGGTAAAACTATTGCATTATTGACCCGACGCGTATGATCGACGTACTTTTTATATTTGTTGCCGGTCAAACGCATTCTTATTTGACGGTTTATACTTATATTCTTATAGAACATTCTATTGCGAACACATTGGTACAAAAATAATGTCAGGACAGTGAATTGAAAATACACTTTTCGATGTCATTTTCGGCGATATGCCGCCGCGGGTAACACTTCAGCCACTTCCCACACTCTTGTGGGTCAGTTGCGACATTGATTCTATATTTATATGCATATGTCCGTATAGAGAATTTAATTGCGATTCCAATGATACCAAAATTAACGATGTAGGACAACTGTGGGCTTCACAACCATTACGAGAATGGAAACATTTTGTTGCTGTTTGGCGCTCTCGGCAAGTGATGTCAATAGTTTTTTATTGGTTGTTGATATGCCTTATGATTTGACGGCATTTTATACGTATGTTCTTATAGACAATTCTATTGCGAACACAGTGATACCAAATTTAAATACGTACGCCTACAATTAGTGTGAGGAGAGTAAAAAGAGTATACACTTTTCGGTCTCACCGCTTGGCTGCGCGAAGCGCCAGGGGCATAAGGCCCAAGTTTTTTTCCTTAACCTCAGTGCGCGAAAGTGTTAATTAATAAGGCACTATTAGTAAGCCCCTGAGACATTTTGTTTTATAACCAAAGAGCTGTAGTAAAAAAATGGTCAATTCCACAATTATTCTTCCATCGGCAGATAAATGCTGTACATCAATCGCAGACAAAGCTAAGGGCACTGGGTGCATACTGTACGAACGCAGGCTAAGTCTATACGCACACCCTTCAGTTGGCTGGTGTTTAAGCCTGATCCAGTAACATAAATTTCTCTTAAATATTCGATTTACATCAAATTATATATTTTTGTGTTATGTATTTAGTTTAGCAACATTATTACGATAATAAGAGCTATAAAAAATACTTATTTTGAAACTGATTTATTTATTTCATTATTTCGAAGCCATAGGTCACTGAACTGTGGCGACGAAATCGAACAAAACACCGCCTGGTGTTGTGTTCGATTTCCAGTAACATATATTTCTCTCAAATATTCAATTTACATCAAATTATATATTTTTGGGTTACATATTTAGTTTAGCAACATTATTTCGGTAATAAGAGCTATAAAAAATACTTACTTTGGAACTAATTTATTAATTTTATTATTTCGAAGCCGTAGATCGCTGAACTGTGGCGACGAAATCGAACACAACACAACAAGCATGGTGTATGGACAGGGATTAGACCCGTCTACTCGTGCTGGAGTTGTGCTGCCAATAATGTGAACAATTTCTCAAATAAGAGATATCTACCTTATTACAGTATATTTTGGTCTTATTTAGTTTGGTTTAATTAGGATAATAAAGAGTTATAAAACACCAGTTTTAGAAATGATTTATTAATGTGAAACGTTCAAAGCCATGGGTCACTGAACTATGACAACACAGACGAAAGTGAGTGAAACCTCACTGTAAAGGGAAGTTTACTGTACAGTATTCCCTTATCTGTCCACCCTCACTCGTCTTGTTTCATCACAGAAAATGTATAAGAAGATTTCAACATATTAGCTAGCTATTCATGCTTCAGCCTTTAAATTAATTTACAAAGATACGTGTGCCACAAATCGGTGAACGAAAATCATTGAAACTCAGTCGTTCACTTCTGTTGACCACTCTGGCTGGTGTTTGGTTAATATGCGTCACTTCTTGTGGACCATTCTGGCTGGTGTTTGGTTCATATGATTCACTTGTTGTGTGGTCCACTTGTGTGATCCAACTTGTCTTATGAAGGAATTATTAATTGTAATCTGTGATAGAATGAGACAGTTTTCCACCACTGTGAACTCTGTCCCAACATCGTAAGCTTGTGGACCACTTGTGGTCTACTTGTGTGGTCCACTTGTGTGGTCCATTTGTGTGATCCATTTGTGTGATCTAACTTGTCATATGAAGGAATTATTAAATGTAATCTGTGATGGGGTGGTAAAGTTTTCTACCACTGTGAGCTCTGTCCCAACATCGTAAGCTTGTGGACCACTTGTGGACCACATGTGCGGTCCACTTGTGTGGTCCACTTGTGTGATCGAGCTTGTCATATGAAGGAATTACTAATTGTAATCTGTGATAGAATGTGAAACTTTTCCACCAGTCTGTGAACTCTGTCTCGACGTCGTAAGCAAATCCGAACATCCCCCGCTTCGGCGAACCATTGTTCGTCGAACCGGGTGAGTAAATCCGGCCTGAAAAGTGTGTGAACTAGCCGGAGATTCGTTGAATCGGGGTACGTTGAATCGAGGTTGTACTGTATTATATAATAAAATGAGTGAATCATTGCTGTACTCAAAAATATGGTGTGCATATTGTGATTCAGTTATGTTCATCAATTAGTGACAAATACTTTGTCGGTTATTACACTATAAGCACAGGTATATATAAGTATCTGCATGTTTTGTTCACCATAACGAACCACTAAGTAGCTATTATGAGTCAAAAAGTAACAAGGAGTGACCGCTGTGTACCAGCCAGCCACTCCCGCTCCCTCCAGTATCGACTCGCCCACATTCTCCTCCCACAATACTGTTTTTGCTATAATTCACTATATACAGACGGTATATATAGTATCTACATGTTTTGTTCACCATAACTGTACATCTAAGCTTGTATGGTGAGTAAATGCACAAAGACATAGGACCTAACACAGTCAGCTGATGGCTGCCTCCCTCAAGGCCAGACTCACTAATATTTCTCCTCCAACAATACTGTGTGATGTTATTACGCTATATACACACATTATAAATAAATATCTACCTGTTTTATCACCATACTTGTATACAAATAACTGGTATGGTGCCCAA
>WNGS01167981.1:6900-17656 GCA_020271785.1 Procambarus virginalis | reverse complement strand
GCTGAAATAGAGGGAATACAGAGAACATATACGGCACTCATAGACGAGATATACACCTAAATTATTGGGATCATCTCAAAGCTCTCCAAATGTACTCTCTAGAAAGGAGACGAGAGAGATACCAAATAATATACACATGGAAAATACTGGAGGGCCAGGTCCCAAATCCACACAGAAAAATAACAACGTACTGGAATAAACAATATGGAAGAAAATGCAGGATTGAACCAGTGAAGAGCAGAGGTGCCATAGGCACAATCAGAGAACACTGTATAAACATCAGAGGTTCGGGGTTGTTCAACGTCCTCCCAGCAACTTTAAGAAATATTGCCGGAACAACTGTGGACATCTTCAAGAGAAAACTGGACTGTTTTCTAAGAGAAGTTCCGGATCAGCCAGGCTGTGATGGGTATGTGGGCCTGCTGGCCGCTCCAAGCAACAGCCTGGTGGACCAAACTCTCACAAGTCGAGCCCGGCTTAGGGCCGGGCTTGGGGAGTAGAAGAACTCCCAGAACCCCATCAAGCAGGTAAACATGTATTTGTTACTGAAGGTTGAACAGGGTCCTGGCCGCTCGCTACCTTGTCAACGTTCCTGGGACCTAGTCAGGCCTGTGTCGCATTGGGTAGGTGGTTGCAGCCAGTTGTCTCGACTTCACATTGAGGAACGAGGGTCGGTCGGCCATCAACCAGGTATCAACCAGGAGGGCCAACCGCCTCCCGGGTAAATCCCTCTTGTTTTTGTCATTGGGTAAGTAGCTCCGGGGAGCCAACCTGGCTCCCCCCAGAAAGTCAGCATTGAAGTAATAAAATGCCATTTTCTGGTGAGACCTGAGGCTCCCTGGCAATCCTCCCTCCTCCAGTCGGCGGTTTTCTTTTCATGATTTGTTACATCCAATCCCAGAACTGCAGGGTAGATAGCCGACGTGAGGTCTGGGGGATGGGTGGGGTGGGGACCCTTCCCCCTCCCAGGGAGGGGAGTGGTTGCAGAGATGGCGGCGCTATAGCGTGGTGACGTCATGCTCGTTTGCTCGCTTTCATTTGGAGAGTTCTGTCCACTAGTTCGGCTTTCAGTAGCAATATTTTCAATAGAATATGAGTTTGTTTTGGTGCGCCTACCTTGCTTGGTTCCTGGCCTGGTCGATGGTAGACATAGAATGCTTCCAACCACACGGGGCTTTCTATAGGCCATTGCTCCATGTGCCTCTCTGAGTGGACCAGGTTCTGGCTCATGGTCCCCGGTAGGCATAGAACTCCATGCACATGACTGATGCCACGGTCTAATGCATTCATATCAGCCCCAGATAGCTCCGGGGAGTCTCCTGGTCTCACCCAGAAAATGGCGTTTAATTAGATTCAACGCTTGTTTTTCTAAGGCTTTTTTCTTATTGGCATTGGCCTCTGGCTTCATGCACTCCTCCGGAGCAGGGGTTTCTGCTCTTTCGGTCCTGGTGGTCGGATTGTTTGCAGCCGTCACCTTTTCTGGCAAAGAATAAGACTGCTGCTTTCCGTAGGGGTCCTTGGGTTGTTGATGCTTGGTTGGTTTGTGCATCATGTTTTGTGTTTGGTTGCGATTCTTCGCCGTTACTTGCACGCCACGTCTTCCATGGCAGGTGACGCGCTTTGGGTTGACCCGGTTTCCCTTCTTCCCTGTTCCAGGGCACGGGTCTCCCAGGTAGTCCGCAGGAGTATTCGGTTCAGATAGCCTGCGGTCTATCCCTGTGCCCATGATATTCGTAAGTTTGTGGCTTTGGCTGCTGTGTTTGATAATATGTCCTGGGCTGACATTCGGGCACTGGGCTTTTGGAAGTCGAACAGGGTCCTGGCTGCACAGTACCTCGTTCATGTTCCTGGCCCTTCTCGAGCAAAGGTTGCCCGAGGTTCTCGGGTGGCAGGTTGCCACCAATTGTCTCGATTTTGAGTTGAGGAGTGATTGGCAGCCATCTCCCAAGTAAGTCCCTCTTTTCCTTTCTCTTTGGTTAGGTAGCTCTGGGGAGCCAAAGAGGCTCTCCACAGAAAACCAGCATAGGATGTAATGAAACGGCATTTTCTGGGTGAGTCCTTGGCATCCGCCCTCCCTCCGGTCGGCGGTTTTGTTTTGCTTTTGATGGTCAGCCTCCAAACTGGAGGTGTGAGTAGCCGTCATGAGGGGTCTTGGGTTCCCCCTCCTACTCCTGGGGATGGGAGGACTGTGCAGACAAGTTACATAGTGGTGGTGGTGTTTGACATTTGCTTCTTTGCTTGTTTCCTCGAGAGTGGGGGGAGTTCTGCCTCCTTGTTCGTTCTTCGGTTGTAATTTACGTACAAAGTGGGTTTGTTTTATTATGCCTATCTTTCTGGGTGCCTAACTCCAGTCAGTGGCAGACAAGGAATACCCCCAACCACAGGAGGGTTTTCCAGAGGTCATTGCTCCCCTTACCCCTCAGAGGGGGGCCAGGTTCTGGCTCGTGGTCCCCGGTAGGTTGAACTCCATTGACTAATGCCCTAGACTAATACTGTATATCGCATATCAGTCCAATAGCTCCAGGGAGCCTCCGGGGCTCACCCAGAAAATGGCACTTCATTACACTCAAAGCCGTTTTTTTTTTAAATATTAGTGTTTTATAATATAATTTACAAAATACTGTATTGTGCTTTATTTAAGTGTAAGATTACAGTTTAACTTTGATTGTAATTACCTAAGCTAAGTGTAATTACTTGTAATTACCTAATCAGTTTACTTACTTTGAGTAGGTAGATCATGGATGATGATAACACAGCTGCCTCCTGAAACTCGATCTTGGTAACAACATGAACAAACAATTCTCACTTAATTGAACATTTGTATGTTGTACTAAACCATTTGTGCTGAATACAATTTGCTAAGACTGAAAACAATTCATTAGAGCAGGGTGTGTTAGAGGGAGAATGCATACTGTATCTGGTAGACGTTCATAGGTCTCAGTGGCCTAGTGTCCACCTATGGCTTGGTTACTTCAGCTTGTAGCTTTAGGTACTTACTGGATTGCTCACCACAAAAAAAAAGGTGTTGCATTACTGTACATCAAAATCCACTGGATTTTATTTTTAAACTAATATGGCATTACATTTATGCTAAGGGATATTTTGTTTTTCAATTTTTCCATTAGTTGATGGTAAACTTGAGGTAATCTTGACGAAGGTGTCTGCAGGAGTGACCTGGCAAAAAATATTTGATTCTTCTGATGTGGATGAAGAGGAAATACCTGATCATCAAATGGTTGAAGATGTCAACCAAAAACTGGCACACCTCACATCAAATAAATGGGTATGTAAAATAACGATTTGTTGTCAGTTATATTTTACCTGTGTATCCATTCACTTTCATCATTTATTTTTTAACCCTTAAACTGCACAACACGTCATATGATGTGTTGAGTAACTTGCTATAAATTGCTCATCATGTCATGTCATGTGATGGACTACTGCGCAAGATTTGAATGGCCAATGGGGTAGAGGGGGCCCCCCATACGCTGCCCAGGGGCTATAGTAAACAGCTGCCATTTTGTAAAAAAAATCCAGCACACGCTACAAATGCGTAGGAGGCCCCAGTTACCCAGCGGTCACCATGGCGATTGCACGGCCGAACGCCTCCAGGGCACGCACCACGCAATCACTTACCCAAGAACAAATAACTAGTGAATTATTTTCTGATAGTGAGGAAAGTGATTTTGATGACTCCGACAATGATAAGGACTACACACAATTGACCGATGATAGTAGCACAGACAGGGAAAATGAGATACAGCCTCCTCCCATGATGAGGCCTACACGCTCACCTGTGCCTCCTCGCCCAGTGTTTACTCCAGTTCACCCACGACCACACAGTTCTTGTACTTATTTATAGTATGAGGATATTTTGGGCGACGAGTCAGAGAAAGGAGACACATTTTCTGGTTTTAGTGAAGGGGATTCAGAGTATAGTGTTAACAAGTCTGTTGCTAGTACCAGTGGTGTTACCGGGCGAGAATTTGTCGTGTCAGTAGCGTCTTGCCCAGCCAAGCGCCATCGCATGGCACCACATGAGGCACCAAGACGCTCATGTTCACATGCTTTCACCTCACGTTCATGTAGCGGCTGTACTTTGCATAAACGGGCTTCAGCTCCTGGTCCACGGTGTGCAACGCTTCCTCGCCGCCGTGCCCCTGTTGCGTCTCACAGGGCACCAGGTGTACTTGTGTGGAGTGATGGTGACGATTTTATTCCTCTAATTCCTGCCTTTGACAATAAAGACATTTGGATTACAGAACTTTTCCCTGATAATGGTGAGGACATGTGTGAATTGGATTATTTTACAGCATTCTATGATGAGCCCTCATGGAATATATTGTACACCAAACAAACTAACCGTCATGCAGCTCATCTCATTGAAAAAGAAATAACAGAATATTCACGATTGCAGCATTGGAAAAACACTACTGTAGGTGAAATGTATGTATTTTTAGCAATATATATGTTGATCAAGCATTGTGTCAAACATGGTATCACAGATTATTGGAGCAAAGACCAGATTAATCCAACATCTTTCTTCGGAAAATATATGTCCCGAGACAGGTTTTAGATACTCCTCAGATGTCTTCATTTTGCAAGTAATGAGGACCGGACAGCGGATGATAGACTTTGGCGAGTCATGCACTATATGAATGAAGTGATTGGAAAGTTCAAAGATTTCTATGTACCAGAACAGAAGCCGGTGATTGACGAATCCCTTGTGCTTTTCAAAGGATGTATTGCCTTCAAGCAGTTTATTCCTTCCAAACGAAACAGATTTAGATTGAAATTCTTTGTTCTTTGTGACTGTGAAACTGGATACGTGTTACACATGATTCTGTATTCTGCTAGCGATGTAGACATTCCCGGTAACGACCAACATGGTTTCTCAGGTAGTGTGGTGAAGTCACTGATGGCACCATGGATGAACAAGGGCCACATTTTGTACACGGATAACTACTATACAAGTCCCTTGCTAGCTAGGTTCTTGATTGAAAATAGAACTGGATTGGTTGGCACAGTAAAGCCAGGAAGAAGGGAAATGCCAGTGTTGACAATAAACTTGAAATGCCAGTGTTTGAGCAAGTTGGTGACTGCCAGCTAAGAAAAAGTAATCAAATACTCTCAGTTAGGTGGAAAGACAAGAGAGAAGTGAACATGCTGACAACCATTCATAATGGTACAATAGTGAACAGTAGCAAGGTGAACCGAGTAATGCAAGAACCAGTATATAAGCCAGATTGTGTTCTTGACTATAATATCAACATGCGTTTAGTTGATAAATCTGACATGATGGTGGGCACTGTCGAGTGTGTGCGGAAAACATTGAAGTGGACAAAAAAAGTGTTTTTCCATCTTGTTGACATAAGCATGCTGAACTGCTACAATATGTATCTGGTGAAGAGTGGACGTAAACCAAGTTTCCATTCGTTTGCTTTTACACTTGGGACACAGTTATTAGCAAAGTTCGGCAAAGATGTTCCTGGCATACAAAGACCCATCATGAACCCAGTGTTGCAGCATCCTGCTACACTCAGGGTCGCTCACATAGAGGCCTTTCAAGCACACAGACTAAAACGTTTGACACCAGCTGGAAAGCGAGCAATAGGCCAACGTGATTGCTTTGTTTGTAAAACAACTAAAAGGAGAGATCAGAAACGTAAACTGGTGCAAACTTGGTATGAAGTGTGTGCAGTCCCTTTGTGTGCTTCAATAACTACCACTCTCTCCAAGACTTCTAAATGTGCAATAATAGTGCAAAAACCTGTAAATAGTGCGTGCATGTGTGTAAATATAATAATGAACAATGTGAATACATATTATATTGGTGTAATGGAAAACATTTGTGTGCGCATGTGTATACTCGATGTATGCAACATTTATTGCCAATGACCATGATGTAACATTATATGCAACACAATTAGTGAATAATATTAGTGATAAAATACGCCTAGACACTGTAAATAATGCAGCGAAAATAAATTCGTGGCAACTCTTGCTGCTTGAAAACTGCTCGCAACGCGTCTGGGACGCACCTTGCATGAGCGAACATGCAGGTTGTGACATCATCGCCCATATTGTCGGCTCAATTACGTCATTGGTAAGTACAATTAATTTTTTTTTTATTTCTCTCGTGGTCAAGGAACACAAATTAAGAAATTAGGAAGATTTTTTTTTTTTTATGCGCCTGTGAGTGACAAAGGCTAATTAGTCCTTAGCAACACAAGGGTTAACCCTTAAACTGCGCATGACATATACAGTATATACGCCATGAGTAACATGTCCTACGGTACGAATGGCGTATATACACGCCATAGGGGTGCCAGGCACGATTCAAAAGGCCCGCGGCTACACGGGGTTCACATTAGCTTCCTCAGGGCTCTTGTAAACAGAAGCCATGTTTAAAAAAAATCGTGGGCAGTATTCTCCGGTGTGAGAGCCACAGTACTGTTAAAGCAACCAAGGCTGGTGCACGCAGCATGAGCGAACAGCATTGCTGTTTAGCTTGTGAACACAGCATCGCCAAAAAATGTCAAAATAAATATATAACTGCTATTATTTAGCAATGATAATATTACAGATGACCCCTGACTGTGATAAAAATTACCAGGATTCTGATAATAGCAGGATTGCTGTGATAATTAGCGCTGTGGGAGGAGTAATGCTGAGGGACGGAGGGAGATAGCATCGTTTACTGACTGTGTGGCCACCTGTTATTGTCTGCATTCACCATACCAGCTCAGTGGTTCTCTATGGTGAACACAAATGTAGATACTTATATATAATGTGTGTATTAGTTTAATAACAGCAAAAGGATTATGTTGGGAGGAGCCATTTGGGTGACAGAGGTGGCATCATATGCATGACTTGTCTGGCTGTGTGGAGGGTCGCCACTATGCTCTTTCGGAACCCTACAAGCTTAAGTGTACAGTTACGGTGCATACAACATGTAGATATTTATATGTAATGTGTGTATATAGTGTAATAACACTGCAAACAGTATTGTTGGGGGGAATAATTTAGTACGTGGACCAGGGAGCCGGTCGGCCAAGCGAACAGCACACTGGACTTGTGATCCTGTGGTCCCGGGTTCGATCCCAGGCGCCGGCGAGAAACAATGGGCAGAGTTTCTTTCACCCTATGCCCCTGTTACCTAGCAGTAAAATAGGTACCTGGGTGTTAGTCAGCTGTCACGGGCTGCTTCCTGGGGGTGGAGGCCTGGTCGAGGACCGGGCCGCGAGGACACTAAAAAGCCCTGAAATCATCTCAAGATAACCTCAAGAAGATAATGTGTGATCTTGAATGAGTGAGGGAGGCAGCCGCCAGCTGACTGTGTGTAGCGACGACTCTTAGTGCCTGAACTAACTATATCAGCTTAGTTGTACAGTTGTGGTGAACAAAACATATAGGTACTTATATATAACGTCTGTATATAGTGTAATAACACCACAAACGGTATTGTTTGGGGAGAAACTTTAGTGCGTGTGAATTTGAATGACTGAGGGAGGCAGCCGCAAGCTGACTGTGTGTAGCGACGACTCTTAGTGCCTGAACTAGCTATATCAGCTTAGTTGTACAGTTGTGTTGAACAAAACATCTAGATACTTATATATAATGTCTGTATATAGTGAATAAAATAAAAAACAGGATGGTGGGAGGAGAAAGTGGACAAGTGAGGCGTTGTTGAGGGAGTGGCAACGAGTGGCTGGCTGGTGTGTGTGGCGGTCACTCCTCGTTGCTTTTTGACTCTCAGTACCAACTTAGTGGTTCGTTATGGTGAACAAAACATGCAGATACTTATATATAACCTGTGTATAGAGTGTAATAACAGCAAAACTATTTGTTTATTGTTTTATGAACATAATAATTGAATCACGAATATGCACACAATACTTTTGAGTAGAGCGATGATTCACCCCTTTTATTATATAAATATATCACAATACACACTATTGAATAATATTACTGCAAAAAACTAAGAAAAAATCAGACATTGAAATAATTAGGTAATAATATCTTTGTGGCAACTCCCACTTGTCAGCTCGGGTGGCGTTGACCGGCTCTGGCGACTGCTCTGTCAACGTCCACTTTTTGCCAGACTTCCTCGGTCTATTGCGGCCAAAATATGTCGCCTACGATTTTTTATTATTTTTCCCGTGCTCGGGGAACACAAATTAACATTTTTAGAAGCTGAAATAATTTTTTAGATTTTTTTTTCTTGCGCACAGGGGTGTAAATCTCCTCAGGACCCCTTAGCAGCTTAAGGGTTAAAGACCCTCCCAATACAGTACAACCTCAGTTCAACGCACTATATAGGACCAACCCCGGTGTGTTGCAGCATTGGCTTCGTTGCAAGAGGTGACTTTCAAGATGTGTTTGTGTCAGTTTTTTTTTCTCGTAAACAATAAAAATGCATTATCATATTACAGTATATACTGGACCTATATATTCCTACTCTACTAAAAAAATAGTTACAGTTGTTATTTACCTTATTGTTAGGGTTATGTCCATCTTGAATTATCATGGAGTTGTGAATGATGTACAGTAAATACGTACTGTATTGTATTATGCCATTAGCACTGTATTGATAAGTAGTTCTGCTGTATGTTGAGTACTACAATACAGTTTATGAAAACTATTTTACACTAAACTTACTGTACTGCAACCTTAATTTGAACACTAACATGTAGGTAATATTTCAAGTAACATTCAGGTAAGATATGTTTTGTAGAGACAGCCACTTGGCCCACCACTCTAGTGCCTTCTACCCTGTGACATCACAGATTCACGGCACATTGTTTTGATTTGTCATGAGGCTGGAGTGTTCATTCTGTGACTTTGTTGGACATATCTGCACGGGGATGAAGGGATGGAAGGTTGGAGGGATGGAGGGATAGATGGATGGAAGGATGGAGAGATGGTTGGATGGAAGGATGGAGAGATGGATGGATGGAAGGATGGAGGGATGGATGGATGTTGAGTTGAACTACATGACCAGTGAGAGTGTGTGTATGGGATGTAGGGGGGTGGGGGAGGAGTGACAGTGGTGGGGGAGGGACGGGCTCACTCATATATGCCTGTCACACTCGACCCGTTAGCCAGATTTGTTTCTTAACCCTTCAATTGCGCATCGCATCATATGATGCTTTGACCGACTTGCAGTAAATTGCGCATCGCGTCATATGATGCTTTGGAGTAATACGCAAGATTTAAACGGCCCGCGGATACACGGGGTTCACCACACCTTCATCAGGGCTCTTGTAAACAGACGCCATTTTTGAAAAAAATCGTGGGCCAAACTCCCGGGTGTTAGGGGGCCTCAGTATTGAGTAAGCTACCAAGCCTGATGCACGCAGCATGAGCTCACAGCACTGCTGTTCAGCTTGTGACCACAGCATCGCCTAAAAATGCCATAATATACTTGTTCATGCTATTATGTAGCGATAATATTATTACAGAAGACCCCTGACTGTGATAAAACTGACCAGGGTTCTGATAATAGCAAGGATTGTGGTGATATTTAGCGCTGTGCGCCATGGAGGGAGGAGTAATGCTGTGGGTGGGAGGGTTGTGGCATTGTTTTCTGACTGTGTGTGGCCACCTATTATTTATTGCACTCACCATACCAGCTTAGTGGTTCGCTATGGTGAACACAAATGTAGATACTTATATGTAACGTGTGTATAGAGGGCATAAACAGCAAGAGGAGTAGGTTGGGAGCCGCCATTTTGGTGAGGGAGGAGCGTTGTCTGCAGGACTTACCATGTTGTTTGCTGATGACCACGATGGTCTTTGGGCACCATACCAGTTTACTTGTACAAGAATGGTGAATAAAACAGGTAGATATTTATATATAATGTGTGTGTATAGCGTAATAACACCACAAGCAGTATTGTTGGAGGAGAAATACTAGTGCGTCTGGCCTTGAGGGTGGCAGCCGTCAGCTGATTGTGTGAGGTCCTACGTCTTTGTGCCTTTACTCACTATACAATTTTAGATGTAGAGTTAAGGTGAACAAAACATGTAAATACTTATATATAACGTCTGTATATAAAAGCAAAAACAGTATGGTGGGTGGAGAATGGTGGCAAGTCAGATGAGGTGAGGGAGGGAGTGGCAGGCAGTGGCTGGCTGCCACTGGCTGCCACTGCCACTCAGCATACCAACTTAGTGGATCGTTATGGTGAACACAAATGTAGATACTTATATATAGCGCCTGTATATAGTGAATAAAAGCAAAAACAGTATTGTGGGAGGAGAATGTGGAATGAGAATGAGTCAGGTGACTTGGGGGAGGGCGTGAGTGGCTGGCTGGTACACGGCGGTCACTCCTCGTTACTTTTTGACTCATATAGCAACTTAGTGGTTCGTTATGGTGAACAAAACATGCAGATACTTATATATAACCTGTGTATATAGTGTAATAACCGACAAAGTATTTGTTCACTGTTTGATGAACATAATTGAATCAACACTGCACACCATATTTTGAGTACAGCGATGATTCACTCATTTTATTTATAAATATATCACACTACACACTATTGAATAATATTACAGCAAAAAAAACTACGAAAAATCAATCAGAGACATTGAAATAATTAGGTAATTATCTCTTTGTGGCAACTCTGGCCTGACAGCTGGCGATCAACAGACCGCCTGGGACGCACGCTGAGTCGCGCCTTTTTTGCCAGACTTCCCCCCCCCTATAGTGGGCAATATATGCCACTTACGATTTTTTTATTATTTT
>WNGS01167980.1:34128-44343 GCA_020271785.1 Procambarus virginalis | reverse complement strand
GGAATTACTTTATAAATTTAATTATACTTAATTCAAAGATACACTCGATTTAATCCTATAATCGCTCCTACCGGCTCGCCGTACCGCGCCTAGCCTAGGGTCTCGACCAGTTAGATTCTAACAGAGCGACACGCAGCTTTCAGCAACAATTAAGACTAGAGACGACTCGCCCCCACTAAGTGTGCAATCACTTAGTCGTTGAATCGCTGCTAGGTAGTTAACTAGTCCGTCCCTCGGAAGCCTCAACACCCTTCACGGATTTATGTTTTTCCTAGCGTTTTGGGTTGTCTAACAACGCCCTCTGACTATCTCCTGGTGTCCCACAGATAAATCCACCCAGACAGCCCACAAGGAACTGCTGTTGAGAGTATGGCGGCTCCCAACACCTCTGAATCAATTGCAATGGGTCGAGTAAGGTACCCAGTCCAATAAACTCGGAGCGGTCTCCTACTGAATAATCTTAACAGCCTAATCTTACTAACTAAACCTTAATCGTATCAGCCCGCATGACCCCAAGATTCGCCAATCCCCACTCAAACGCACTGTTGTGAGGTGCACTGCTAATCCTGGCCCGAGGCTGTGGCTGTCCGCCCTACCATCTACGCACATGTCCGAATGGCTAGACGCGTGAGCCTTTCAACAATTTGAAACAAAATTGTTGAAACCACCGTTGTGCACTATTGTAACACGGAGGGGGGGGGGTTCTTGAGTTCTATTCTCTCCCTTTCTCTCTCTGCCCGTATTCTAACTTTTGTTCTCTTTCTAAGGGACCCCAAAACTTTCACTTGAGCCGACCCCACGCCATGTGGTCTTAAGACGATTGACCGACTTAAGATTCTACAACCTGTATGACGTGAAATAGACTTCTAGCAAAGCTCTAGAATCGCCTTCGCTGCCACCATCAGACCAGTAACACTGAGCAATGATCGAGGTCTGGATCGATCATGCTAATCAATCAATCTTGGGGCTTGATCCCCACTAGTAACATATAAACTAGGATCTTACGTTCAGTTTTGGAAATATTAAAATCAAAGGGAGTAAATGAATTCCGATTCGGTGTTAGAATCGACCCAGCTCAGACTAGGCCACACTGCCCACGTGGTCCCGGACAAATCAAGTAAATACACAAAAATGGAAATAATGAAAATGCACATTACTAACTAATTAATTTATTCAAAAATCTAAAACAAAATCTAAATAAGTTCACTCCCTAACCTGAACACTCCCTGGCAATGAGTTGACCTATTCCCTATACAAAAACTCTGAGCAAACTTTACCTTGGGCGACCAGCTAGATGTTTGCTCTGTCTTGGGGCCAATGATGGAGGCCACCTGCCCGAGTCGCTCCTGATCCCACACTGTTCTCTCTGCTGCTCCTCTACCCAGGAGCCCAGAGCAGAGTATTGTTCCCATAGCTTACCAAGTTACTTAACAAAGCTTAAGTTTAACCCTTAAACTGCGCATGGCGTATATATACGCCCTGAGTAACATGTCCGACGGTGCGCATGAGTATCCACTCAATTTAACGGCCTATATGGGGCTGTACCCTAGTCGTTATTTCCGGAGCTCCGTTATTTCCGAAGTTAGGTCGGGTCGGGTAATTTTTCAAGTAACATTCAGGTAAGATATATTTTATACTGTATAACTAAAATTAAATAAAGTTCATTGTGTAATTGCATTCCAGTTTAGTGCCACGCCGACGATTAAACCAGCTGTTGGCTGCTGCATGGATGATATGTGAACACGGTCTGATCAAGTCCAGATGGGTGGAAAAAAATTGATTCATTCCTTTGTATTGCAAAATATTTCATGTATCAATCAGTGATTGTTAATATTTTCTCAATAAAATTTTAGAGATGTGTTTTGATTTACCCTGAACAGTGCAGGTAATGTATTTTTAATGTTATGACACAGGGCGTGGCGGCCAGGCCATAACAATGGCGATCGAGCCTTGTCACTGAGAGCTAGCCAAGACGAAATATTTTGAGCTCACCTTTTCTCTGCTAATGATAGAATATACATTTGCAGAGACTAATATGTAGCTTTTGTTGAAAAAAAAAATAATATCTTGTAATACTATAATAAAATTGGTAAATTGACTTACTTTTATTGAAGCTGAAGATTACGAAGCTTTGAAGATTACGTCATCCTCTGCAGCGCTTGTTTTATATTGTTTATATTGCATACAGGGTACATACAGTATGCACACTTATTTTCAGGCATTCACTTCACACAACAGCTAGCCTTACTACTAATTCACACGAGTTCTAATTCTAATTCACAATTGAAAATTATTTCTACTGTATATTTACACTGTACAGTATCTTTTTGTCAAGGCTTAAATAATCATTAACACTTACAATAATGTACTCTATCAACACTTTTTACACTAATTTATATGTCTTTCAATCATATTTTATATAGTTAGTGGAGGCTACACGACTTTTGATGGGAATTCAGCATCAGCGGGTGCAACATGGCTTGCAGACCATTCGTTGCTGGCGGATGCTCCATGACTTGTCGATGGGAATTCAGCATCGGCGGGTGCAGCATATCTTGCAGAGCATTCGTTGCCGGCGGAGGCTGCACGACATGTTGATGGGAATTCAGCATCGGCGGGTGCAGCATATCTTGCAGAGCATTCGTTGCCGGTGGAGGCTGCACGACTTGTTGATGGGAATTCAGCATCGGCGGGTGCAGCATAGCTTGCAGAGCATTCATTGCCGGTGGAGGCTGCACGTCATGTTGATGGGAATTCAGCATCGGTGGGTGCAGCATAGCTTGCAGAGCATTCGTTGCTGGTGGAGGCTGCACGTCATGTTGATGGGAATTCAGCATAGCTTGCAGAGCATTCGTTGCCGGCGGAGGCTGCACAACTTGTTGATGGGAATTCAGCATCGGCGGGTGCAGCATGGCTTGTAGGGCACTCGTTGCCAGCGGATGCTGCATGACTTGTTGAATTCCCAGTGGGTACTTTCACGAACTGTTGAAATCATGAATTTATCTATTTTTGTCTGAATCTGATTTTCTCTGGCTAATATTCTGAGACACTGCTCTCAGCCGCGTGAGTTAACAGTAAACAAAGCGGTCACATGGCCAGGCGCAGTACGTTCTAGGTCCGTGGGAAAAAAAATACCTATTGCGTATACTATAAAAGGTATTTAATAAGAAAACAAAGAATTTTGTTTAATAACAATTGTTTTAAAATATTTTATTAATAATAATTTAGAATTTTCTTCATGAAACTGAATCATTTTGAAAGAAAGTTAAGATTTAATATACCACTCTGGATGATCGCCTGGTCGCCATGTGAGGGGCTGCCGATGCCAAAACAAACCCAATACCGACCGTCGGTAATATCGACCACCAGACCGGTATACAAGGCTCCAGATACCGATCCCTCAAACCGGTCGTTAATACCGGCAGATCGGTATAAAAGAGGCCGTTAAATTGAGTGGATACTATACGCCATAGGGTGCCATTCCCGATTCAAATGGCCCGCGGCTACACGGGGTTCACAGTAGCTTCCTCAGGGCTCTTGTAAACAGACGCAATTTAAAAAAAAAATCGTGGGCAATATTCTCAGGTGTGAGAGGCACAGTACTGTTGGAGCAACCAAGGCTGGCGCACGCAGCATGAGCGATCAGCATTGCTGTTCAGCTTGTGACCACAGCATCACCGAAAAATGTCAAAATAAATATATAACTGTTATTATTTAGTGATGACAATATTACAGATGACCCGTGACTGTGATATAAATAACCAGGGTTGTGATAATAGCAGGATTGTTGTAATAATTAGCGCTGTGGGAGGAGTGATGCTGAGAGACTGAGGGAGACAGCATCGTTTACTGACTGTGTGGCCACCTGTTATTGTTTACATTCACCATACCAGCTCAGTGGTTCTCTATGGTGAACACAAATGTAGATACTTATATATAATGTGTGTATTAGTGTAATAACAGCAAAAGGATTATGCTGGGAGGAGCCATTTGGGTGACGGAGGTGACGTCGTCTGCACGATTTGTCAAGCTGTTTAGAGGGTGGCCACTATGCTCTTTGGGCGCACTACAAGCTTAGGTGTACAGTTACAGTGCATAAAACATGTAGATATTTATATATAATATGTGTATATAGGGTAATAACACTGAAAACAGTATTGTTGGGGGAGAAAGTTTAGTGCGTGTGACGTTTAATGAGTGAGGGAGCCGCCAGCCGCCAGCTGTGTATACCGACGACTCTTAGTGCCTGAACTAACTATATCAGCTTAGCTGTACAGTTGTGGTGAACAAAATATATACATACTTATATATAACGTCTGTATATAGTGTAATAACACCACAAATGGTATTGTTGGGGGAGAAAGTTTAGTGCGTGTGTTGAGGGAGTGGCAGCGAGTGGCTGGCTGGTGTGTAGTGGTAACTCTTCGTTGCTTTTCGACTCTCAATACCAACTTAGTGGTTCGTTATGGTAACCAAAATATGCAGATACTTATATATAACCTGTGTATAGAGTGTAATAGCAGCAAAACTATTTGTTTATTGTTTTATGAACATAATAATTGAATTACTAATATGCACACCATACGTTTGAGTATAGCGATTATTCACCACTTTTATTATATAAATATATTACAATACACACTATTGAATAATATTACTGCAAAAAAACTAAGAAAAAATCAATCGGAGACATTGAAACAATTAGGTAATAATATCTTTGTGGCAACTCCCATCTGTCAGCGCGGGTGACGCTGACCGGCCCTGGCGACCGCTCTTGTCAACGCCCACTTTTTGCCAGACTTCCTCGGTCAATTGCGCCCAAAATATGTGACCTACGATTTTTTTGCTATTTTTCCCGTGCTCAGGGGACACAAATTAACGTGTTTAGGAGACGAAAAAAAATTTTGGATTTTTTTTTTTTCTTGCGCACAGGGGTGTAAATGTCCCCAGGACCCCTGAGCAGTGTAAGGGTTAACAACTAACCTCTGTTGCACTGAATGATCCAGATTGGTTGAATTGTTTTAACTGAAGTTAAATTACACAAGCATCTTAAGGAAGAGCTATTCCCGATTACAAAATGGCTATTTGACTTTTGAGAAATAGTGGACATGGAAACTCTGATGACCTGTGACCGCCAGGTCACTCCGCGCTACAGCCTAATCCTGGCTCGTGACGTCACTGATGGTGACTTAACTCATTCTCCTGACAATTTACGATACTCTTGATACTATAAACAGTAGTACTATACAACACAATTTGAATACAAAATGAATGAAGGCTAATTTATCTAAATAAGTGAATACTATAGAATGATTCATTATACGTTGCTATGAGACAAAGGGCGCCAGCCATTTTGTGACCCAGACTGCTAATTCCCAGGGGATGCGACCTTGCTGGGGTCAGGTCCCTACACAAGGCTTCCAGAACCTTCTGGATCATATGTACAACAGCTAGTTTGTTACATGTCAGCGCCTGCTCGCAGATGCCAGCTGTGTATAATTCATAAATAAAACTATATTTGTTTAATTAATAGGAAACTATAAAACATGTTAATGATTAATAATGTATAGTAATATACGAAAATTAACATATTTTGGCATAAATATCTTTCAACTAAGATTAAAAATTTTAATACCTGTACAGTATGGGTGAGGAGAGGTTTGGCACCATCGCCTTGGTCAGCAATTCTGCCCTCCTCCTTCCTTACCCTCACCTCTCTCACTGCCTCCCTCAACACCACCCTCTCCCTGCCTCCCTCAACACCACCCTCTCCCTGCCACCCTCAACACCACCCCTCTCCCTGTCACCCTTAACACCACCCTCTCCCTGCCACCCTCAACACCACCCCTCTCCCTGCCACCCTCAACACCATCCCTCTCCCTACCTCCCTCAACACCGCCCCTCTCCCTGCCTCCCTCAACACCACCCCTCTCCCTGCCTCCCTCAACACCACCCCTCTCCCTACCTCCCTCAACACCACCCCTCTCCCTGCCTCCCTCAACACCACCCCTCTCCCTACCTCCTTCAACACCACCCCTCTCCCTGCCTCCTTCAACACCACCCCTCTCCCTGCCTCTCTCAACACCACCCTCCCCCTGCCTCCCTCAACACCACCCCTCTCCCTGCCTCCCTCAACACCACCCCTCTCCCTGCCTCCCTCAACACCATCCCTCTCCCTACCTCCCTCAACACCACCCCTCTCCCTGCCTCCCTCAACACCACCCCTCTCCCTACCTCCCTCAACACCACCCCTCTCCCTGCCTCTCTCAACACCACCCTCCCCCTGCCTCCCTCAACACCACCCCTCTCCCTGCCTCCCTCAACACCACCCTCTCCCTGCCTCCCTCAACACCACCTCTTTCCCTACCTCCCTCAACACCACCCTTCTCCCTGCCTCCCTCAACACCACCCCTCTCCCCTCAATGCATCCCTCCATCAATCACTGCCTCCCATCCCTCCCTCAATGCCTTGGAGGTCGGTGGCCTGTTACCATGTGAAGAGCCGCTGATGAAAAAACAAACTCAATATCGACCGCCAGACCAGTATATAAGGGTCCATATACCGGTCTCTCAAACCGGTTGTTATTACCGGCAGATCGGTATAAAAGAGGCCGTTAAATTGAGTGGATACTTATATATCACGTCATGAGTCCCAGGAAAGTCAGTGGTAAGGCTCAACATATGAGATCCCATGTAAGGATGACCATAGAGCAGAAACAAGAGATCATTCGTAAATATGAAGATGGTGTGCAGGTTGTTGGACTGGCTAGGCAGTACAACAAATCTCAGTCAACGATATCCACCATACTGGCTAAGAAAAAGTACATTATGGGTGCTAAAGTGATGCATCATTACAGACAAATGTTAAAACGAAGGGAAAAACAAATGTTTCTTGACAAATTTGTAGTGAGACAAACACTGAACCACAACCAGGTCATAGTGGTATTCAGGCAAGACATAGGAGAGAGAGTACCTCAGATAAAACATCACTGCCTGATGTGATAATGGAAGGGGACTCCCCCTATTAATATATATTAATATATATATATTAGTATATATACATATTATATATGTATATATATTAACTAGTATTAATAAAATAAATATATATATATATATATATATATATATATATATATATATATATATATATATATATATATATATATATATATAGGGAGGTACCACCTCTGGTGCAATTATAGGGACCCACAGCCTCAGAGAAGGGAACACAGAGCATTCAGGGAAAAACTTGCCATTTAACTCTGAATACATAAGGGTGTTCGCTTCTGCTACCACCCCCCTTTTTTATGGTGTACACTTTATTATGCAAGGTTATACAGTTACATATCTGATTGTATACAAAAAATGAACATTAAGAGGACACAAAAATAGTTCGCTTCCTAGAGGCTGTAGATTTCCTCGAACCCCTCCGACTTTGGGCAGGAACCGAGGATGCAGCGAGCATTCCCCCTCTGGATCGCGACACTGAGGCGCTGAAAGAGAAAACTTGCCGCTCTAGGGTCTCTTGTGGTGTCAATGAGCTTGGAACCAAGATCCTTTAGAAACCTTCTTGCACTCTCTCCCCATGGGCCTAGGGTCTCAGACCCTATTGGAACGAAGTTGTACTGATGATCTAATTGCCTGTACTTGGCTGACTTGTCTCTTTCTCTGTGTGTCACCGCGGCTCCTGCTGTGCCGGCAGAGAGGTTGATGTATGTGGCTGCCAGGGTGGATACGCAAGTATAGTCCCATGCCAACTGTCTGCCACCCTTCCACGGACGCAGTGTGATTCCGTCTGGTCGGCTGGCAAAGCTAACAGAGTCACGGTTCAGAAGGATGCGGGGCTCTCTCTCCGCTGGACATTGGGCAGAGGGAAGGCTTCTTTTAATGATGTCGTTGACTTCGTCGTGTCTAGTGTGCCAACCACCAGATTTTCCACAGTGCAGGCCATGCAATCCATATTCGTCAGCATCTGCCTCGCCGCAAATACACCTATGAACAGTGTGGATAGGGGCAGCAAGACGGAGAGCGACTGCAATACGGAGCTCCTGCGGATCAAGACGTGTGCCTGTCGCAGACATAGGGACTGCCAAAAGGAAGTCCCCTGCATGGGGAGCCTGCACAGCTGTGAGGCATGCACGATCACTGGGGGTTGTTGCTGCCTCCAGCAAAGCTGTGGCTTCTTTGTCTGCAATGGGGCTGTCCCAACTGGATTGTTTTTTGGCTTTCGGCATGGCTGGTCTGAGTGCTGGGTCTGCCATGGCACCCCATTTCGTGTCTCATTCCGTGTAGTGGGGGTCCTGTATCCCCACTACATCACTGAGGGTGTCAGGTAGAATTTCCTTAACCAGGTCATCTGATGCTGAGGAGGAAGACAAGAAGGCTGGGACAGCAATTTGGGTGGCGGTGCGGACACCCAAGCCACCGAGCCTAACAGGAAGAGTTTCTTGTCTCCACTGGCACTCGTTGAGGGAGAGATTAACAACTTTTTCCAGCATGGTCTTCAGTAAGAGGTCATACTCTTCAAGCTTTCGGTTGTCGTAAGATGGGACGCACCTCAGAAAGTAGGTTAGCCTCGGAAGGGATAGGCGTTTGGTGAGGAGATAAAAAGCATCGTGGGCATCGATGTCACCTATTCTGTCTTCCATCCTCCTAAGGTCTGCGATTTTCTTGTCAAGGATCTCCTCAATGGCGTTAGACCCGAGGGGGGCTCCAAGGAGGGTGCTGTTCTTGGCCCTAATGACATGGGCTCCAGGCAAGGCAGACCTTATTCTAGCTACGATGTCTGGGTTGGAGGAGACTACTTCACACTTGGAAGGGTTCAGGACGAGACCCAGGCTTACTTCTTGCTCCCTTATTTTCCTGATGTCTGCCAAGAGGTCGTCTACGGTGCCAGCTATAGTGCCATCATCCAAAAACCAGATGTTGAACTCGCTGGACAAGCTTTCGGTGATTTCTTTTAAGACTAAGCAGAAAAGAAGGGGAGCAAGAGGATCACCTTGCTGAACACCTTCACATGATCTGATTTCATGTTCACCAAAGAGCAGTTTTGACTCACCACTGTAGCACGATAGTATGAACGGGTAGAGGGGCCGGAAATGGCGATGTACGGCACAAAGTACTGCATCTCTTCTGACCATGTTGAAGGCATTCTAAAGTCCAGTTTGAGCAGGGCCTTTTCATCAGAAATGTTGGTGATGTATGCTCGTGCTGCATGGGCAGCCGCTTCACAGCTTGGGGGATTCCAAATCCTAGCTGGATTGGTTTCAGCAATTCAGCCGCTTGCTGGCTGACAACCCTCGTAGCAGCCTTGGCAATCAGGCGTCGGAGAGTGTTGCCAACAGCGATTGGCCTGATTCATCGTCCTTCTTTTTGAGAGCACAGAGGGAGGCACCAAAAAAGAGAGGCTGATGACCTCAGGTATATCACCAGCCAGGCACATGTTGACGAACCTTGTGAGTTCCATAAGAAGATCTTGTGCAGCATCACCAACCGCAGGATTTAACATTTGCTTGATGTGTTGAGGTTTTAACCCTGTAAGCCTCCTGCTGACCCAGGTGGAAAAGAAAGGGCTGCTTTGTAGACCTCAGATTCACCAACGGGTTAATGGGTCTGAAATGGTGTCGGCTGATGGCGGAACGATGTTGTTCGCCTTGTGGGCTCTGGGTGGGGGCTTGCTTTGCAGGGCGCGCTGTGGCTGAGTTCGAGGAGCAATTTCTCGTCACTGGTGAGGACTCTAATAGCACTTGCGGTATTTCCCTCTTCAATTCTTGGTGATTTGTGCTCTGATTTGTTTGTTTCCGGTATGTTGTTGTTACCATTCTGCGGTGTGTGTGTTTTGCTCGGAGAGGCAGGCGAACTAGGTTATCCCCCTTGGGTATTCATTTATCGCCCTCTGGACCGAGGAAGCAAGTGATTGTCCCTCCTTGGAGGGACGGTGAGGCATACATTGCCAAACAGAAGGACATTATGCCACGCTTGAATGTTTCCGGGGCATCATTAACCCTTTTCAGAAGATTACAGAGTTTGGCTGCTGCATTTGGCGGGCTGCTTTTGGGATGTGTGGTAATGTTCTAGCAGACGTCGCTATGATTGCTTGGGTGAGGTTTGCAGATGAGATTAGGTTAATGGGAGTCTCTTCCCTAACTGTCAATGGCAGCTGGCCATTGCTTCCTTTGGAAGCTGGTGGGAACACTGCATCTTACCTCGTTGA
>WNGS01167978.1:48066-63289 GCA_020271785.1 Procambarus virginalis | reverse complement strand
CTTTGTTCGGGTAGCATGACTCCCCAACCCCAATCGGGAAACTGGAAGTTTCGGATAAATAAAGTTCGGAAACCAAGTGGTGCTCTGTAACAGGAATCAATAAAATTGATAGGGAGAATTCCTATAAGACCCGGAACTTCAAGAACAAGAGGTCATAGATTTAAACTAACAAAACAAAGCTGCCGGAAAAATATAAGAAAATTCTCTTTTGTAAACAGAGTGGTAGACGGTTGGAACAAGTTAGGTGAAAAGGTGGTGGAGGCCAAAACTGTCCGTAGCTTTAAAGCGTTATATGACAAAGAGTGCTGGGTAGACGGGACACCAGGAGGGTAGCTCTCATCCTGTAACTACACTTAGGTAATTAGATTCTCTTGTGTCAGTTACATTTACAAAACCATGTTCTTAAATACAAACCCTGTCTGAAACTCTCCCTAGAAAGATGTAATAGGACCCATTATCACCACACCAGAAATAAATCTCTCTTTGTTGACCAGACCACACACTATTAGGTGAAGGGACGACGACGTTTCGGTCCGTCCTGGACCATTCTCAAGTCAATTGAGAATGGAATCGACTTGAGAATGGTCCAGAATGGACCGAAAAGTCATCGTCCCTCCACCTTCTAGTGTGTGGTCTGGTCAACATACTTTAGCCACGTTATTGTGACTCATCGCCTGCAAATCTCTTTGATATCCCCAGAGTCAAACTTAATCTGTGTAAACACACTATGTAAATAATGGGACCTAGTCTATGGAACTCAATCCACAATGAAGTGAAAAGCTGTCCAACTTTTGCCTCATTCAAAAACAAAACCAAAAAGTACCTAATTTCTTCTTCATAGTTCCCTACCTTGTGCTTTAAAATTGCATTGTATCTAGTGCTACCCAATCCCCGAATCTTTATGTACCTAAGCCAAACTACTTTACAACTTTACCATTGTGATCATTGCTGTTGTCTTAGATGTGCTATCAATATGCTGCATTGTGCCTATTAATCTTTGTTAAATTATCAATCAAGCTGTCAATGCTATCAATCAGAGCTACCGATGTGCTTTAACCCTTAAATGGCACATGGCTATATACCATTTGACACCCACAGGCGCATACAAAAAAAAAAAAATTCTTCCTAACCTGTTAATTTGTGTTCACTGATCATGGGAAAAATAATAAAAAATCGTAAGTGGCACATATTGCCCGCTATAGGGCGGGGAAGTCTGGCAAAAAAACAGGCGCTGACTCAGCATGCATCCCAGATGGTCTGTTGCTCGCCAGCTGTCAGGCCGGAGTTGCCATAAAGAGATAATTACCTAATTATTTCAATGTCTCTGGTTGATTTTTCGTAGTTTTTTTGCTGTAAAATTATAAATAGTGTGTAGTGTGATATATTTATATAATAAAATGAGTGGATAATCGCTGTACTCAAAAATATGGTGTGCATATTGTTGATTCAATTATGTTCATCAAACAGTGAACAAATACTTTGTCAGGTATTACACTATATACACAGGTTATATATAAGTATCTGCATGTTTTGTTCACCATAACGAACCACTAAGTTGGTATGCTGAGTGGCAGTGGCAGCCCGCTACTGGCTGCCGCTCCCTCCCTCCCTCCCTCACCTCACCTGACTCACCAACATTCTCCTCCCACAATACTGTTTTTGCTTTTATTCACTATACTGTATACAGACGTTATATATAAGTATCTAGTTTTTTTCCTTCCACAAACGTGGCCACACATTTACAATGCTAACCAGCATATATACATTTTCTTCTGTCCTCCATGGACAGGGTTAGAGATGTGTTAAACATATAGTTCAAGGGTTTATTGAACAATCAACCACAGAAGGTGATTCGGTGCTTTTAAATGCTAAGCTAACCTACATACATAAATACATAGATACACAGATTTACATATGCCCTACATAAAGTGTTCGATGTGTCTTTTGGCAGTGGCAGCCCGCCACTGGCTGCCACTCCCTCCCTCACCTCACCCGACTTGCCACCATTCTCCTCCCACCATACTGTTTTTGCTTTTATATACAGACGTTATATATAAGTATTTACATGTTTTGTTCACCATAACTGTACATCTAAGCTTGTATGGTGAGTAAAGGCACAAAGACGTAGCTGCTCCACAGTCAGCTGGTAGGTGCCGCCCTCAAGGCCAGACGCACTAACATTTCTCCTCCAACAATACTGTTTGTGGTGTTATTACGCTATATACACACATTATATATAAATATCTACCTGTTTTATTCACCATACTTGTACAAGTAAACTGGTATGGTGTCCAAAGACCATAGTGGTCACCAGTAAACAACATGATAACTTGTGCAGACGACGCCACCGCCCTCACCAAAATGGCGGCTCCCAACCTACTCCTATTGTTGTTTATACCCTCTATACACACACGTTATATTTAAGTATCTACATTTGTGTTCACCATAGCGAACAACTAAGCTGGTATGGTGAGTGCAGTCAATAAAAGGTGGCCACACACAGTCAGAAGACGATGCCACAACCCTCCCTCCCACAGCATTACTCCTCCCTCCATGGTGCACAGCACTAAATATCACCACAATCCTGCTATTATCAGAACCCTGGTCAGTTTTATCACAGTCTGGGGTCTTCTGTAATAATATCATCGATACATAATAGCATGAACAAGTATATTATGGCATTTTTAGGCGATGCTGTAGTCACAAGCTGAACAGCAGTGCTGTGAGCTCATGCTGCGTGCATCAGGCTTGGTGGCTCACTCAATACTGAGGCCCCTAACACCCGGAAATTTAGCCCACGATTTTTAAAAAAAATGGGGTCTGTTTACAAGAGCCCTGATGAAGGTGTGGTGAACCCCGTGTATCCACGAGCCGTTTAAATCTTGCGTAGTACTCCAAAGCATCATGTGATGCGATGCGCAATTTACTTCAAGTCAGTCAAAGCATCATATGATGCGATGCGCAATTTAAGGGTTAATGTACGTACCTACTAATCTCTCTTTTTTTTTTTGCAATGTACCTGTTAACATTTTATAAATTTTGCTAGAATTTATCTACTTAAAATTATTTGTTAGATTAACCTTTTAACTGCGCAACGCGCCGGCAGGCCCAGGCTTCGGGTGCGCAACGCGCCTCCGGGTGTTTTTATTTTTCATGTTCCATTCAAAACTCTCGCCGCTACATGGGGTTCACATCAGCTTCCTCAGGGCTCTTGTAAACAGACACCATCTGTAAACAAAAAATTATGGTCCACATTGCCGGGTGTGAGAGCCTCAATAGTGATTGAGCAACCAAGGCTGACGCTCGCAGCATGGGCGCACAGCTCTGCTGTTCAGCGTATGACCACAGCAACACCTAATATTGTTAAAATATATATATAACCTGTATTATTTAGCCATGATAGTATTATAGAAGAGCCTGCGTGTGATAATGACTGGGTACAATGTTCAAATATCAGTGATTCAATGCTGTTCACGATGTTCACAGCACTAGCCACAGCACCACAGCATTATTTCGTCCATCTAGGAATCTTCAAACGACTTCTTAGGTTCCTTTTCAAAACAAACTTTTGGTCAATTATTCATTTACAGAAATTAGTGACCAGGATTGTGGTTATAAGTAGCGTTGTGCGTAGTATTGTGGAAGGAGGAATTTTGGTGAGGGAGGGAGGGAGAGAATTGAGGTAGCCTCACTGTGTGGCAGCCACTCTTGTTGTGCTCACCATACTAGCTTCGTGGTTCGCTATGGGAAATACATATGTACATGGGTATATACAGTGTGTGTGTGTATATAGTGTTATAACAGCAACAGGAGTATGTTGAGTGGAGCTATGTTGGTGAGGGAGGTGACGTCGTAATGGTAGCGTCGTCTGCTGTCTGCTGTGTGATTTCTCATGCAGTGTATGGTGTCCACTGTACTGTTTGGACACAATACCGGCTTACTTGCATAGTTCTGATAAATAAAACATGTAGATAAGTATATATAACATGTGTAAATAGTGTAATAAAAAACAACAGTATGGTGGGAGGAGCAATGTTGGCGAGTAAGATGTTGGAGTGAGGGAGGGCCTGTCTTGGTGTGGCTGCTCACACTCGCGATGTTCTGAATGTGTTGATGGTGAATGTATATAGTGTGTGACAGTGTATAGTCTGTAAACAGATTGTATATACTGTATACATAAATTAGAATGATACATGGCAAATATGTTCAACATATGTGTACACAAGTATCATGCATGTAACAGAGTGTCCTTGGACAGTACGGATGTTTTACTGCCATAATATAGTGTATGTGTTCATTATACATAGGATTAGCACATAAAAAACAAATAAAATGTATTTGGAACTGTGCGCAAAAATGAACAAAAATATATTTGCGGCAACTCGCGCACCCCACCCCGGGCGCCTCACCAGCCCCCGGGAGCTTACGGCACGGGTGCACGGGGAATGATGACAGTCACGCACCACCTTACGGACCCCATAGCAGCCAAAGTAAGTACAATTTCGAAATTCCGTTGCTATACCCATATACAGGAAGGGGTTTTTGACACTTTCAGAACAAAAAAGAATTTTTTCCTGAGAATTTACTTCTTGCGCACTGAGGGGGGGTGTCATATTTATAGGCCGAGCAGTTAAAGGGTTAAGGACCTGCCCGAAATGCTGTGTGTACTAGTGTCTTTACAAGAATGTAAACACCATGCTATGTATCCTCATAAACCCAATGTACCTTCTTGTATATATATAAATTAATAAATAAATAAATAAATAAAATAAAGTGCGAGTTTTGAGCACTAGTTAAGAAACTATGAAGATGAAATTAGGTACTTTTTGGTTTATTTTTGAATGACTCAAAAGTTTGACAGCTTTTCAATTCATTACGGAGTGAGTTCCATATACCAGGTCCCTTTATTTGCACAGTGTGTTTACACAGATTAAGTTTGACTCAGGGGATATCAAAGAGATATTTATTTCTGGTGTAGTAATTATAGTGATTATGTGTTCTATTACATCTGTCCAGGAAGAATTTCAGAACAGGGTTTGCACTTAAGAACAGCAATTTGTAAATGTAATAGGCACAAGAAAATGTGGAGTGAGGTTATGTTTAGCATGTTTTGGGATTTAAACGGGGGGGCTGAGTGTTGTCTGAAAGCCAAATTTGTTATTATTCTGAGAGTAGATTTTTGCTGGGTGATGATGGGCTTGAGGTAGTTTGCAGAGGTTGAGCCCCATGCAGATACCATATGTAAGATAGGAATAGATTAGTGCATAGAATAGTGAGAGGAGAGCAGAGTTTAGAACACAATATCTGATTTTAGAGAGTATACCAACTGTTTTTGAAACTCTTAGTTATGTGTTGTATGTGGGTGCTGAAGTTGAGTCTCTTGTCTAACCCTTAGACCGTGTAATACATATATAGATAATAGGAGTAACTTTACCGATACCGCGCAATATATATATAGACGATTGAGTGTCTAGCGCTAGATTTTAAACGCCCCGCGTGGGATAGGGGCAGCCATGGTCGAGCCGCACCCAACCATAAACAAACACCACCTGGGAAAAAAATCCAGCATAGGCCGCCATTGTGTACAGGCCTCAGTTACCCGGCAGACACCATGGGGACACCACCATCACGTTCCAACGACCGACCCCGCTCAACGAAGTGTGCATCGCGACCTCTGACTGAGGATGAAATAAAAAAAGAATGTGTTCCCAGATGGTGATGAATCTGATATTGACGACTCCAACATGGATCATGACTACACACAGCCCTCAGAAGTGAATATGACCAAAGATGAGAGTGAACATGCTGGTTCCACGAGGGCTAGGTCTAGCATCTCGCCCATGCCTTCTCTCCCTTACTCGACCCCACTTCGTGCCAGAACACACAGTTCATGTGCTACTTTGCAAGAGATTGATGTTTTGGTCGACGAGTCTGAGGAAGGTGAATTATTTTCTGCTTGTAGTGATTTAGATTCGGAAAATAGTTTTGCTGCTGGCTAGTGCCAGTAGGGTGTGTGGTGTTGCCAAGCAACATTTTGTCACATCAGCAGCATCTGGCCCAGCCATGCGGCACCGCATGGGACCACATGGGGAAGCTAATGAATAAAGACCCTCAACATAAATTAATTTTCCGTCACCATCCCTGCCCGCCCCTACAGTTACTAGACCGGCTTCAGCTCCTGTCCCACGGTTTCCTCGCCTTGGTGCCGCAATTGCCTCTCGAAAGACACCCGGTGTATTTGTGTGGAGTGAAGGGACAGATTTTGTTCCACAAATTCCTGTCTTTGATAATTCAGATGTTGGGATTACGGACCTTTTCCCCGGATACATTTGCCGATGTGTGAAATGGACTACTTTACTGCATATTCTGATGAGTCGCTCATGGAATATATTGTTCAGGAAACGAACAAATATGCGGCTGATCTTATTCATAAGGAGTTATCCGATTTTTCATGATTACAGCGATGGAAAGATACGACTTTAAGTGAAATGTGTGTGTTTTTGGCACTGTGTATGTTGATCAAACATTGTGTCAAACACGTACTCGACCATTATTGGAGCAAAGACCATACTGTTCCAACACCAATGTTCAGCAAATATATGTCTCGAGACAGATTTTCGATAATCCTCAGGTGTCTTCATTTTCCAAATAATGAAAACAAGACTGAAGATGATAGACTTTGGTAGGTAAGGCACATCCTGAATGAACTTATTGGAAAGTACAGGGATTTCTTCGTACCAGCCCAGAAGCTGGTGATTGACGAATCCCTTGTGCTGTTCAAAGGACGTCTTGCCTTCAAGCAGTATATTCCCTCCAAACGCCACCGATTTGAATTTAAATTCTTTGTACTCTGTGACTGTGAAACAGGAATTGCGTTACACATGATAATGTATACGGGTACATATGTAGACATTCCTGCTAATGACCCACATGGCTTCTCAGATAGTGTGGTGAAGTCATTGCTAGCACCATATGTGAACAAGAGCCATATATTATACACAGATAACTATTATATCAGTCCCTTGCTAACTAGGTTCTTGCTTGATAATAGAACTGGAGTGTGTGGCACAGTGAAAGCAAAACGAGGGGAAATGTCAGTGTTTCACACTGCTATGCAGGTTGGTGATTGTGAGCTAAGAAAAACTGATGCAATGCCTTCAGTGCGTTGGAAAGAAAGGCGTGAAGTGAACATGTTGACCACCATTCATGATGGTACAATGGTGGACAGTGGCAAGGTGAACAGAACAACAAAACAAATAATCTATAAGCCAGATTGTGTCTTGGACTATAACATCAACGTGTGTTTGGTGGGTAAATGTGATATGATGGTGGGGGCAGTGGAGTGTGTGTATGGAAAACAGTGAAGTAGACCAAGAAAATGTTTCTCCATCTTATTGATGTAACAATGCTGAACAGTTACAATATGTATCTTGTCAAAACTGGTGGTAAACGAAATTTCCGTGTGTTCAGTTTTACTGTAGTGACACAGTTACTAGAAAAGTCTGGCAAAGCAATTCCTGGCATACAGAGGCCCATTCTAAACCCAGTATTGCACCATGCTCCTGCACATAGGCTTGCTTTCAAGGATGCCTTTCTCACACACAATGTAAGATACTTACCACCAACTGGAAATTGTGCAGTAGGCCAGTGTGAGTGCATTGTATGCAAGACCACAACAAAGAGGGAACAGAAACGTAAATTGGTGATGACTTGGTGCACAGCGTGAAAGGTCCATCTGTGCTATGTCAAATGTTTTGACGAGTATCACAGTCTTGATGACTTCTAAATGTCCAAGACTGGTGCAAAAACATGTAAATACAGAATAAGTGAGTGTATATAGTGAAAACAATTCATAATAAATTGTATATTTACTGAAAAATATGACATTTTTGTGCAAATACTTGTGACACTAATACAATAGTACCTTGAATAACAAATTTAATCCGTTCCAGCGCCGTGTTCGTCATGTGAAATGATCATGTTTCAAAACGAATGTCCCCATTTAACTACTGTGAAGGGCCGAGTTTATTGTGAAATTCCCCCAGTGTAATTATCTAAGTGTAGTTACAGGATGAGAGCTACGCTCGTGGTGTCCCGTCTTCCCAGCACTCTGTCATATAACGCTTTGAAACTACTGACGGTCTTGGCCTCCACCACCTTCTCCCCCAACTTGTTCCAACTGTCTACCACTCTGTTTGCGAAAGTGAATTTTCTTATATTTCTTCGGCATCTGTTTTTAGCCAGTTTATATCTATGACCTCTTGTTCTTGAAGTTCCAGGTCTCAGGAAATCTTTCCTGTCGATTTTATCAATTCCTGTTACTATTTTGTATGTAGTGATCATATCACCTCTTTTTCTTCTGTCTTCTAGTTTTGGCATATTTAATGCTTCTAACCTTTCCTCATAGCTCTTACCCTTCAGTTCTGGGAGCCACTTAGTAGCATGTCTTTGCACCTTTTCCAGTTTGTTGATGTGCTTCTTAAGATATGGGCACCAAACAACAGCTGCATATTCTAGCTTTGGCCTAACAAAAGTCATGAACAATTTCTTTAGTATATCCCCATCCATGTATTTAAACGCAATTCTGAAGTTAGAAAGCATAGCATAGGCTCCTTGCACAATATTCTTTATGTGGTCTTCAGGTGATAGTTTTCTATCTAGAACCACCCCTAGATCTCTTTCTTTATCAGAGTTCTTTAAAGATTTCTCACATAATATATAGGTTGTGTGGGGTCTATGTTCTCCTATTCCACATTCCATAACATGACATTTATTAACATTAAATTCCATTTGCCAAGTGGTGCTCCATATACTTATTTTATCCAGGTCTTCTTGAAGGGCATGACAATCATCTAAATTTCTTATCCTTCCTATTATCTTAGCATCATCAGCAAACATGTTCATATAATTCTGTATACCAACTGGTAGATCATTTATGTAGACAATAAACATCACTGGTGCAAGAACTGAACCCTGTGGTACTCCACTTGTGACATTTCTCCAGTCCGATACATTGCCTCTGATCACAGCCCTCATTTTTCTATCAGTCAGAAAGTTTTTCATCCATGTTAGAAGCGTACCTGTCACTCCTCCAATATTTTCCAGTTTCCAGAACAACCTCTTATGTGGAACTCTGTCGAAAGCCTTTTTTAGGTCCAGATAGATGCAGTCAGCCCAACCATCTCTTTCCTGTAATATCTCTGTTGCTCGATCATAAAAACTGAGTAAATTCGATACACAGGATCTACCAGATCGAAAACCATACTGTCTGTCTGATATTATATCATTTCTCTCCAGGTGTGCTACCCATTTAGTTTTAATTATTTTTTCCAATATTTTGACTATTACACTTGTCAATGATACCGGTCTATAATTAAGGGGGTCTTCCCTGCTTCCACTCTTGTAAATTGGAACTATGTTAGCCTTTTTCCACACATCAGCTACAACTCCTGTAAACAGGGATGCCCGAAAGATCAGTTGAAGAGGGATGCTGAGCTCAGGTGCACATTCTCTCAGAACCCATGGTGAAACTCCATCTGGACCAACTGCTTTGTTCTTATTTAGCTCTTTGAGCATTTTTTCCACTTTGTCTCTAGACACCTCTATGTGCTCTATGTTGTTCTCTGGAATTCTTATTGTGTCTGGTTCCCTAAAGATTTCATTTTGTACAAACATACTTTGGAACTTTTCGTTTAGTGTTTCACACATTTCCTTTTCATCTTCCGTGAATCTATTTCCCATTTTCAACCTCTGAATATTATCCTTTACCTGCAATTTGTTGTTTATGAATTTATAGAATAGACCTGGTTCTGATTTACATTTGTCTGCAATCCCTTTTTCAAAATTTCTTTCTGCCTCTCTCCTCACTGCCGTGTAGTTGTTTCTCGCATCTTTGTATCGCTGGTATGTTTGGGGTTCGGCCTCTTCCTGTATTGATTCCAATTTTGTGTCTTTTGGTCTCCAGCCCTCTTGCAATTTCTATTGAACCAATCCTGTTTTCTAGTTCTGCATCTCTGTTTTGGTATAAATTTTTTTGTGCCTTTATCATATATTTCACAAAACTTGACATACATCTCATTCACTTCCTTGCCTAGCATCAAGTCTGTCCAATTATACTCGCTAAAAAAATTTCTAAGGTCACCATAATGTCCTCTCCTGAAGTCTGGTTTTCAACTGCTTCAACCTCTTTATTTTCTTCCAGCTTATAACGCATTGCATACTTTATTCCCAAAAAGACATGGTCACTTTTACCCAAGGGAGGAAGGTACTGAATGTCAAATATCTCTTCCTCCTTCCTGGTAAATATCAAATCTAGCATGGAGGGAACGTCCCCTTCCCTCATCCTCGTAGCTTGTTTAACATGTTGATACAAGAATGTTTCCAGGATGAGGTCTACAAATCTACAGGTCCAAAAATCTTCTGTTTTAGCTTCATATGCTTCCCAGTCTATGGATTTCAAGTTGAAGTCACCGACTATCAACAGTTGTGATCTATCGTTATCCGCTCTCGCTATGATCTCTCTCATTATTGTTATAAGACCTTCTCGTTTACTGTCTAGCTCCTCCTCTAGTTGTGAATGGCTTTATAACCAGTTAAGTTGTAAAGTTGAATATGGTCTTTACTTAACCAGGTTTCTGTTAAAATAATGAATGATAGTTTAGTATCTAGTGCTGTGAGTAGTGCATTTATATAATCAATGTGTTTATCAAGTGATCTGACATTTTAGTTGAAAACTGATAAAGAAGTATTATTTTGGAGTTTGTTTTTTGCAAGATGTGCTGTGTAATACCTGCAGTAGTGATGATCAATATGCTGGTTAGTGTAAATTTTCTAGTTCAGGATCAATATCAATTTGCATGTGGATGCAATGGAGTCAAGACAGAATAAGGTAAACAATTACAGAGCAGTAAAATACTAAATCTGCTAAATATATAAAATAATTATAGTAAAACAGAGAAAAAATGCAAATACACATATAATAGAAATAAGTAAAGAAAAATGAGGATCACTGAATTGAGACAGTAATAGCAAATAACAATACAGTAAGTGGCAAATGAAAAAATGAACAAATAAACAATATAAAATGGTGGGAAAAAATGAACAACATAAAATGGTGGCATAAACAAGAGAAAAACACTAACAACAAAAATAGAACAAAATATCAGTTTTAAAAACCTTTTGAAAAGAAAGGCAGAGCTGTACTACACTTTGGTTGTTAGATGAAACTATAATTTATATTCTAGTTATTCAGCTATTATCCCACAGTATCCTATTTATCTATTATTCATCGGAAGCTGGAGTGGACCATTCATTTGGCCAAGGAATTTGGTGAATATGAACCATTATTTAATTAGGGTTTTCACCGGCCCTACATAAAAGTTGGGACAGAAGAGGCAGAACCTAACGACTGACAGATTTAAGAAAGTTGTTTTAGTTACTCCAGAAGGAATAATTTACACTAAAGTTATTTTTTTAAGTATCCGACATACTTGGATCCTGAATTTTTTCATCTCAACAATTTATGTGTTGTGGGCTAAGAGGAACATTGTATGTGGTGAAAAACATAGCCTTCTTTAAGGCCGAGGCTCCTTTTTGGACAAGGACATGGATACAGGAAAGTGGCAAAATATATTGAGGAGCCTATATTATGCATGAAGTGTTCTCATTGAGAACATATGGCTTGGAAATGGCAGTTTGACCCCAGATGTCGGTATTTAGTAAGAAACCTGACTCGCGACAGTGTAGAGTCAGGATTGACAAAGGAGAAATTTTTTTACCATCTTGCTGCAATTCTCTAGGCATCCACAATGCTGGTTCTTCTATATGTCCCATGAAGCCCCATGTGAGAGAATTTTCAGCCAGCACCCATAGGTAGGGTGAACAAAGACCCAAAGGAAGACAAGATCGTACAGCAGGAACAAGGAAGAAACAGTTGAAAGAACACTGCAGCCTCTGTTACCAACATTTAGGAGAGAGGCACGGTGACGATTAAGGCTAGTCTACTGGCAGTAGGAAATGAAGCAAAAAAACCAGCGTTGAATGTAATGAAACGCCATTTTCTGGGTGAGCCCCGGAGGCTCCCTGGCAACCCTCCCTTCCACCGGTCAGCTGTTTTTTCGCATTGGTTGAAGCTTAGCTTCCGAACTGAAGCTTGGCAGCCAGCGCGGTAGGTCCGGGGCTCCCCCCTCCCCCTCTCGGGGCGGGTAGGGCTGTGCGGATGATCGGCGCGGCAGTAAAGTGTGATGTTTGCTTGTTTCCTTGTGATTGTAGGGAGTTTCTACCTCTCTGTTCGGTTTTTTTGTTTTAGTTTTTTACCATGTGGGGTTTGTTTTGTTATGCCTACCTTTCTGGGTGCCTAACCCCGGTCGATGGCAGATAAGGAAAATCCCAACCACAAAGGGGTTTTCCAGGGCCATTGCTCCCTGAAACCTCTCTGAAGGGGCCAGGTTCTGGCGCTGGTCCCTGGTAGGTCTGAACTCCTTAGCCAATGTTCCGGTCTAATATAACATACATTAACCCGATAAGCTCCAGGGAGCCTCCGGGGCTCACCCAGAAAATGGCGTTTCATTACATTCAACGCTGGTTTTCTGTGGGGAGCCCCTACGGCTCCCTGGAGCTTCATACCCAAAGAGAAGGAAAAGAAAGGGCTAACCTGGGAGGCAGCCGCCACAAACTCTGCAACGCGAAGCTGAGACAACAGGTTGCAACCTGCGACCCAAGGCAACAAGAACGCACAGGAGCAGATGCACAGAAAGAAAGGGCGGCCAAGAACCTGTGTGACCCTCAAATCCCTGCGCCCGAAATGAGCCCCAGGCGTCACCAACACAGCAGCAAAAGCTGCAAACGGCTGAACAGCGCGGGCGCAAAGAGAGACCGCAGGCTGGAAGACTGAAAAATGCTGCGGACGACCTGGGAGACCCGAGCCCTGAAAACAGGGAACGAGGGGGAACCGGATCAACCACAGCGCATCCGCAGACACGGTACGCAGGTAACGGCAAAAAGCACAACCGGACAACACAGGACGCACCCCCGGCCAAACCAATCAACCATCAATAACCCAAGAACCCCTCCGGAAAGCAGCCGTCTCGACCATCGCCAGGATGGAGATAGGCTGCACATGTACAAATCTACCACCAGTACCAAAGAGCAGAAACCTGAACCGAAGGGGCTACCACAATCTGAGGAGAAGATAAGAAGGCACCCTGATCAAGGACCAGGACGGCTTAGGCGACGCATGAGCAGCCCGGAGGTGAAACAAAACACGAGAAAGCGTACGAAACGTCATACTGTTGCCAAGACGAAGCTCGCAGGTGGGACACCGTCAACAAAGCCACCTGAACACCACAGAGATGGTGATACCCGGGTCAAAATACCAGACGCGAAGAGCCGAGGAGAAGGCCGAACCAGTCATGTACATGACCGATTCGACCTGCCGCAAGAGGCGGAGCCGCGGGAAAATGCCCCGGGTTCGGACAGCTATCAAGCAGCGTCTGAAAATAAAGCTGGGCTGGCCACCAAGGAACCATAAGGTCTGCTCTCGTGGGAATGGCCTGCAACCGAGCCAGAACCCGAAGTAACAGCTGGATTGGGAGAAGAGGAACAGGTACCCCCACCTCGACCAGTCCTGCCGAAAAGCATCCACCGTGAACTCCACGCAGGTGGGTAAGGGCGCCACATAAAATGGGTAACGCCTAGACCACGCCGACTCGAAGACATCCATGGCCAGGAGTCCATACGTCCGACAGAGCCAGCAAAACGAGTCGGCGATGACTGGCCAATCCGCGAGCAGAGGAATGAACCGAGACAGCTGTCCGCCAGGACGCAGGACACACCCCGGACATGAACCTCACGGTTAGCTAAACCCCGAGAATCCAGCAAATGAGCCACTACGAAACCAACCCCAAAGGTCAACACCTAAGAGAAACCCTGTGGTTCCGGCAAGAACCGCCAAAGAACAGTCCAAACGGAACTGAATGGTAGAGCACTGAGTGACCCAAACCCTCCGAAGCGCAAACCAGACAGCCACGAACTCCCGAACTGTGCTGTGAGCCCGACGGATGGACAGACTCCACCATCCCTGGCTGACCTGGTGAGCACTGGTCACAAAGCCCCAGCCGAGAGATGACCCGTCTGTGAACACATCGAGCGAAGGCTCGGGGAGGTGCCAAGGCACGGAACCCTGAAAACCCCAAAGAGGAAGCTGGTGACGCAGCACCAACACAAGATCTCCGGAGGAACGAACCCAACGAATGCAAGAGGCAGAAGGGAAGTCTCCGAAGGAACCAAACAGACGCCGAAGCCAAACCCGACCCCGCGGGCAGACCAGCACGTCGAAGTTCAGACTCCCGCACAACTGCTCAAGCAACCGCTGAGCATCCCAGGACCCCCTCATGTACAGCCGAAGGAGGGACCACAGCCGCAATAACACTTCTGGAGGGAAAGACAAGGAGTGGCCCAATAGCCCTAAACAAGACCCAGGTCCGAACCCGGGACGGAAACAAATAGAATGGCCTCCAGATCACCAGGAAATCAAACCCGGCGATCTGGAAAGAACTACACCCCTGGTGAGCAGACAAGCGGACGGACTGGGAGCCCACACCAGCCAGTCGTCGAGGTAGGCCAGACACCGAATCTCAAGCAGACTCAGACAGGGCACTAAGATCCGGTAAAGATGCAAAAAATACACAAGTGCCATTACAAAATAGGGAGGCAACAAAAGCAGCAAGCCCCACCACCAACTGTGCCAGTCCCGGAAAACTGGAGAGGAACGTGCCAAGAAGTGACCTGGAGGTCCAGGGCCACCATCCAGGCACCCGGCCCCAACAGAAGCCGGACAGGAGACAACAGTCCTCCGAGGAGGGCATAGAATCCAGGGCGCAGACTGAAGAAGTCCAGAAAACCGCAGATGCGAAAGGCCCATGACTGCAAAGAGCAGACGGGAACCCCAGAAGGATGGGCGGATCGACCACGTCCAACGCACCCACTAAGATGACATGACGAAGCGCAGGGGAAGAAGCCACCCCGCCAGCTCTGAACCCCCCCAAAGGGGGAGAAGCCGTCCACCGACGCCACCAGAGGCCGGAAGACAACCAAAAGCGCCCACCAACAGGGGACCATGCGAGAGTCAACAGAGCAAGCTGCTCCCCCAGCGCCCGTCAACAGAGAAGGGAGGAACAGAGCCCCTTCCGAAAGAAAAAGTACACACACACACATACACATTATG
>WNGS01167977.1:0-13409 GCA_020271785.1 Procambarus virginalis | reverse complement strand
GGTCTTTAACATGGTTGGGGAGGTCATTCCACATTCTGGGTCCCTTGATTTGTAGAGCATTTCTAGTTTGATTAAGCCGTACTCTTGGAATATCAAAACTGTATTTATTTCTGGTGTGGTGCTCATGGGTTCTGTTACAACCAGCAATGAAGCTTTTGAGTTCAGGATTGGCATTACAGTTCAGCGTTTTATATATGTATGATACATATGAGAGAATGTGCAGTGACTTAATATCTAACATATTCAGAGATTTGAGTAGGGGTACCGAGTGATGTCTGGGGCCAGAGTTGGATATTGTCCTAATAGCAGCTTTGTGTTGAGTAATTAGAGGAGGTAAATGATTTTGGGTAGTAGAACCCCAAGCACAAATACCATAGTTGAGATATGGATAGATGAGGGAGTAATAGAGAGTCACCAGGGCAAGGCGGGGTACATAATATCTGATCATAGAGAGAATGCCAACAGTTTTGAAACTTTTTTTGATATGTTTAGAATGTGTCCCTGGAAGTTCAGCTTGTGGTCAATGAGAACGCCAAGGAACTTACCATCTAATTTGTTACAAATTGGGTATTGTTAATTTTGAGATTTATTGATTAGAGGATTTATTGCCAAACAGAATATAGAAAGTTTTGTCAATGTTAAGGGTGAGTTTGTTGGCAGTTAGCCAAAGATGGACTTTATTTAGCTCAGTATTTACTGTGGCATTTAGAGCAAGGGGGTCAGGACTGGAGTAAATGAAGGTTGTGTCGTCAGCAAAAGAATTGGTTTGAGGTGTTGGGAGGCATTTGGAAGGTCATAATGTAGATGAGAAAGAGGAGAGGGCCAAGTATGCTGCCTGAGGAACACCGATGTTGATGGGTAGGGTGGGAGTTTTTTTTAGTTTAGTTCATTTATTATGCACCCCATACCCATCTTGTGGGCGGTAGTGGAAAGGGTTACAGAGGCACATAATGGGCTCAGGGACTGAACCCCACAATTCATTTAGCTAAGCAAGTTACAATCTTGATGAGCTAGTTACAAAATTCAATATAAGTCGTCACATCAACAATGGGTTCGAGATCGACCTCAAGTACAGGTTCTAAATTAAGCAACTGACATATGTGGAGAGCTAGTGTCAAAATTTATGTTTGTCCTGCACACCGCCTCCCATCCAGTGGGCAGCGGTGGATAGGTTACAATCACTCAGTTACTACCTACAGTTAGCAAACTGGGGATATTTGGCTAAAATTCTTGTAGCAGATCATTTTGAATGAAATATTTACACATCGCTGGAACATTGGTTATAGAATTGTCTCTAAATTCACGTATCTTTTCGCACTCCATCACATAGTGACGGAGGGTGTGCGAATAATTTTGTTGACACAGTTTACATTTGGTCAGGTCTACATCGGCAGATAATGAGAATTCCCAGAGATACTTGTAACCGAGTCTAAGCCGAGCAGCAGTAACATCTAGAAGTCTGCTGATTTTATTGGATGATCCATAGATGTGTGGCTCCTCTTGCATGATAGTATGATGATAGATGGAATTACTGGTGTCAATTTCACTTTGCCTCAGATCTACAAGATCTTGTTGAAGTTCTCGGTGTACTGCTGCTCTCAGATTGCTCATTGACAATCCAAGGTTACACTCAACGGCTCCTTTAAAGGCAGATTCTTTGGCTAACTTATCAGCTCTATCATGCATTCGGAGGCCAACATGAGATGGAGACCACATGAAATGGACTCTGTTACCATCCTTAATAATTTTGTTGTATTTGTGTCTAGCTTCGGACACGAGCATGTTACAGTTGTCTTAAAGAGTTGAGAGCATTTAAGGATGATAAGGAGTCACTTACAATTAATGTATCAAGTTTGGAGACTTGTACACATTTCAGTGCAAGGATCAAGGCAAATAGTTCGGTCTGAAGGGTAGAGGCCCAATTGTTTATACGGACTCCCCACTCAAAGTACAAGCCATCGCCCATTGTCAGAACAACTGCACTTCCAGCTGCACCCGTGGTGCGGTGTAGGGAACCATCAGTGTATATGATTTGAGAGAGAGAATGCTCTGTGGACAGAGCATCAATATGGCTTAAGGCGTTGAGCTTTGCCTCAAGACGAAGCTTGGGCTTATCTCTAATTTGCTTCTTGGGTGGAAAGGGAGGGATTAAAACTGGAAAGGGTGTAACCTCCCACGGTGCAGGAAAGTGCCGTTGTTGTTTCTCTTGGTACAAATCATGAACCCCATACATTCTGAGTTGAGTTCCAGTTTTTGTTATCCATTTGGAACAATGCTGATCTTCAATAAAGTAAGTCTGGAGGGCTTCTGTGCAAGGATTAGGATGAGTTAGCCTAAGCATTTTTATACCAATTTGACAGTTAATTTCAGTAACACGATCAACAACGCTCAGAATATTAAGTTCCTTTCTCATATTAAGTATCTTTGTGGTATGAGGGCACCCAAGGATTATCCTCAAGGCTTCGTTCTGCAATTTTTCAAGCCCTCCAAGCTTTCTTTCAGGCATCAAAACAAGCAGAGGTGCAGCATAATCCACTAAAGATCTGATGTATGCAAGGTACATCATTTTGACAATTCTGACATTGGCACCATAGCCTGAGTGATAACCTGCAACAGCCTTGAGAGCTCGGAGCCTCTCTTTATACTGACGACAGAGTCTGAATACAACAGGACCATACAGTGGCACCTCAAGGCCAAGGTATTTGAATCTGTTTACATAGTCAAGCTGGGAGCCATCAGATAGTTGCATCTTGCGAACAGCTCCTCCCTGCCTGGGTGGGCGCCGATTTAGTATCTTTGTTTTCTCTGCTGAGATAATTAAACCTAGGTCCTGACATGAATCTAATACAGAGTTAAGAGTGTTCTGCGTGTTAGCATACCCAGTGGTGTGTATCATTATATCATCAGCATAGCTAATGATGTGGACGTTGGGTTTGCTCGGTATAGAGTTTAACAGCGTGTTTATTAAGATATTAAATAAGGTAGGACTGAGGACACCACCCTGCGGGGTACCTAGTTCAAAGTCTCTTGTTACACTCCTATGCCCCTGGAAAAATACAGATGACTTCCTGTTGGATAAGTAACCCCTGATCCAACAAAGAAGCCGACCACCAATATTCATTCTTGCAAGCTCACTCAAGATAACATGTCTATTTGCAATATCAAAGGCAGACTTAAGATCTAGGAAGGTGGTATATGACTTTTCAGTGTGCAGGGTAAGAAAGGTGGTGATGCAATGATGCACACTCCTTCCATGCATGAAGCCATATATCTGGGGGGATAGCATGGTTCTTATTCTATGGAGGAGACGGTTTAGGACCATTCTCTCGAATGTTTTGCAAATGCAGCTAGTAAGGGAAATTGGGCGGAAAGCATTCTCTTGATTTGGCTTGGGAATTGGAATGATTATACTGTTGGTCCAAGAGATAGGAAGTTCCCCAGTAACATAGCTCATATTATACAGCTCAAGCAGGGGATTCCCTGGTACTAAAGGGAGCAGACGCAATATGTCATAAGTGATACCATCTTCACCGGGGGATGTGGCTTTGCCTTTGTTTAGGGCCGCGAGTAATTCAAACTCAGTGAATGGCACGTTGCATTCATCTTCCTTGCGGAGCATGAAGTCAACGAGCCTTTCTCGATCTCCGTAACCAGCATTTAATCTGAACTGTATGTCTGGGGGAAGATTATTGAAGCTAGAGGTGGTTGCCCAAGCATCGACTAACTCGTTTGCTCTGTGTAGAGGGTGAGGGTGTGCTACTTGGCCAATCTTATCGCCTTTAATTCTTTTAATATCCTTCCATGCCTGGCTGAGGGGGGTGTGAGAGTTGAGACTGTTAACAAAAGTTTCCCGTGGGAGAAATTGAATTATTCACAGAAACACACTGGAGCCTGTCAGTAAGGTAAGATTTGAGGTATTGCAGGGAGTGTCCTCTGACTCCATAATGATGTAATTTAAGAAGAAGGTTTTGGTGGTTGACAGTGTCAAAAGCCTTACGCAGGTCCACAAATAACCCAACAGGGAACTCATTTTTATCAAGAGCTGCATGAATCAAGTTAATCATACTAATAAGTGCATCGTTAGTGCTTTTTTTGGGTCTGAAGCCATATTGACAAGAGCTAAGTACATTGTGTTTGGCTAGATAAGAGAAAAGCTGCTTGTAGATTAGTTTTTCAAATATTTTTGACAAGGTAGGCAGGATTGATATAGGTCTGTAGTTGTTAACATCTGTGAGATCACCACATTTGTGGACAGGGGTTACTCTCGCTTTTTTTTAGAATATCTGGAAAGGTTTGGAGTTCAAGTGACTTGTTGAAGAGCAATGCAATAGCAGGGGCTAAAGATCTGGAGGCTTTTTTGTAAATTAAAGTTGGTATCTCATCCCATGTCTGTTTTTTTAAACAGCGCTGTTTGCCGACCTAATTGTATTTGTGCTGCTTTTTCAGACATGTTCCCTCTTTTTTTTATTTTTATTTTTCTCAACACATTTTATTCTTTATACTCAATTAGTATATTAAGTTTTAGTCATTAATGTTTTTCCTGCCCGAAACGCTTTGTGTAATAGTGGCTTTAGGCATTGTATGTACTAGCTCTATCTATAAATCTATCAATTTTTGTCAAATCTCTTGTATGTATGTACCTTACCTGAATAAACATTTATTTATTTATTTATTTATTTAAATTTGAAATTTGAAATAATTTTATTGAGGTAAAATACACACAAAGGGATGAGGTAGCTCAAGCTATTTTCACCCCGTTCAGTACATCGTGTTAATACATATATAGACACACATCTTATAGAATTGTCTCCTAATTCACGTATCAAGATATCCCCTTTGACGTATTTATACTATGTTCGTTTTACCAAGGTGTAAGATGTATAAACACTGTCCACACTCCACACTAAAAAACTTTTTGATATCTAATTCAATACAATGTCGATGTTTAAATTCAGATTTCAACATTAAAATGATTTAGTGAATGTAAAGTTTATACAGATATGATACGGTCCCTCCGAGAGTGGTACAGCTGCCTCAATGTAAACATTTTAATTACAACAACAACAATGTAAACATGTGGGCCTCACACTCTGGCTCTCCTACGGCGTTATACAAATAATAACATGTTTATTGTCGCTTGTATGTGTAATAATTTAAGGTTTAGTTGGCACCATGCATTATAAAGTATCCCGGGTGTACGTGAGCTAATATTTTACGTCATTTGCAGACAAAAATGCATTCTTAGTTTACCATTGTCTCAAGTCAAAAAGTATCTTATGTTTATTCAAAGTAATCATATATGCCTTGCAAATGTAGAACAATGCTTTTATGTATTCACACTAAGCCAACCCTGACCAACCCCAGCCAGCCCTGGCCAGCCCTGGCCAGCCCTGGTTAGTCTCGACCAGTCCTGGGTAACCAGGGCCAGCCCCGGCCAACCTTTGCCAGTCCTGGCAAGCTCTGCCAAACCCTCGCAATTGCCGACAAGACGTGGTAAGCCTCATCAAACCTTGATAATCCTCAATAATACTTGGTAAGCCTCATTGAGACTTAGTGGGCCTCATCAAGCATTTGTAAGCCTCGTTGAGATTTAGTGGGCCTCGTTGAACTCTGGTAAGCCTCATCGAAGTCTAGTGGGCCTCCATAAGCCCAGTTGTGCCAAAAATTTGTCAAGCCTTGGTGGGCCTCATCCAGCCTCATTGGGCATTAGTAAAGTATTTGGGCTTCATTGAGCCTGAAGCCTTAACAGGCCTTAACAAGTAGTACTTGTTAAGGCTTGGTAAGCCTCGCCTTAGTGGGCCTTGCCAAGGCTTGGCAATGCGTATTTTTAAGTTTTATTTTATTAAAATCATTTTTCCTAGAAATATGTTTATATAAAAATGTAGGTTAACTGAATTTGTCACTAATTTATTTCTTATGCAAAATTTATAATATATTTGTTAGTCATATTTTGCATATTCTAAATTACAATTAATAGAAATTCAATTGATGGAGGGTGATGAAGATTTACTATGAGGCTTACATAAGCTATATCCTTGTATTGGAAGAGTGTATTATTCATTTAGATATTGAAACTATATAATTTTTTGTAAATGGATTGCTATAGATATAGCATTAATTAATCTTGTTCTTATTTGATTTAATTTTGATATTTTGCTTATCTAAGTTTAATATTGTTTGGTCAACTTTGTCATTCATTTGATGTATTATAGAAAATATAATAATGTATTTTATTACAGTATTGTTTCTTAGTATTATTTCTTAATATATTTATTAGTTAACAGGACTCTTTCTAATGGATTTAAGGGGCCTGGTGACAGTGCACCAAAACTTTCTTAAACACATTCAATTTTTTCTGGGGGAAGTCCCATTGTCTCCCCAGAGCTATCCAGGCTGATATGGATATGTATAACTTTCTGGTTCAGTCAGTGTGCATGGAGTTCTTGCCTACCGGGGGCCACGGCCAGAACCTGGCCCACTCAGAGAGGCACGAGGAGCAATGGTCTATAGAAACCCTCGTGTGGTTGGGAGCATTCTGTGTCTGCCATCTACTGGGTCTGGCACCCAGAAAAGTAGATACCCCAAAACAAACCCCTATTCTGATGAAAATTGCTACCGAAAGCTGAACGAGTGGACAGAACTCCCCAATCGAAAATTAGCAAACGAGCATGACGTCTTCATGCCGCCACACCGCTGTCTCCCTGGGAGAGGAAAAGGGGAGCTGCAGAAACTCATGCCGGTGATCCACCCACCAGTCGTGTGCCTTTGGCTTCTGCTTTGGTTTCAGTTTCTGTGCCTTGTGGCATGGTCTGTCTCTACAGCTGGTGTGTGAGCCAGGAGTAATATTATATGGTACTCAGGCTGCATGCGCCTTGGGTTTCCTTCCCTATGTGCCCAGTAAGTACAGCCCTTGGGGTTTGGAGCCATCTTCCAGAAGTTACCTTGGGGTCTACCTCCGCTGTCTCTTTTCTGCTCGGTACTTGGCCGCCCTTGGAGTCAGCTGGGGTCTTGTTGCCCTTGGGTCAGATTCATGAAGCAGTTACGCAAGCACTTAGGAACCTGTATATCTTTTCTCAATCTTTGGCGGCTTTGTTTACAAATATTAAACAGTTAATGAGCTCCGAAGCACCAGGAGGCTGTTTATAACAATAACAATAGTTGATTGGGAAGTTTTCATGTTTGTAAACTGCCTAATAAATGTAACCAAAGCTGTCAAAGATTGAAGAAAGATGTACACGTTCGTAAGTGCTTGCTTACGGATTCAGTCATTCTGGAAGTGATTCAGTCAATCAGGAAGAGATTCAGCTATTTTTGAAAATATCTATGGAAAATAGCACCATGGAAGCTGCTAACACTGTTCATCTATGCTACTTGTATCAGATGCATAATCACTGAACCCAGAAAACGATTCATCCATGTATCATCTATAAAATATTGGAGTTGGCATGGGTGGGCAAGAGTGGCATTCAAAGCTACAACTGGATAGGCTCGATATATTGTCCTCATCAGTGTTGTATCACTTGCATCCGACCTATTTGTTAGGTCATTATTGATCATGATATTGATCAATATCATGATCAATATCATGATCAATGTCATGATCAATATCATGACCCTTAAGTTCTTCAAACAATAAGGTCTGAATTTCACCGACAGAGAGCGATCTTTCAACACTGAGTCAGAAGGTGTTTGGGAGCCAGAGGCACGTGTACCACCCATGGTGGCTTGCTCAGTACTAAGCCAGCCAGCAACCCTAGGACATTCTGGGAATCTTTTCTAAGATGGCTGTCTCTCACTGGAGGTCCCAAGAGTCCATTTCGTACACAACTTACCGCTCACACGTTTTGAATGGGTACGATATTCAAAAGGTGTTTTCTCGCGGTTAGCGCAGTTTCCCACCGACTGAGTTTTCTCGGTCGACGCAGCACAGTGGTTAAACATTGTGTTATTTTCTGCTGCCCAGTCAAAAACTTTATTAATATCTGCTTATAGTTTTTCAGTGTCTTCAGCAGAGGTAATTTTCATGCTGATTTTTGTGTCATCTGCAAAGAAAAATACAGTAAAAAGCTGTAATTTGTATTTTTGTCTATATCTGATTTGAGAATAAGGAAAAGCAGTGGTGCAAGGACTGTATCCTGAGATACAGAGCTTTTTACTGCTCTTAAATTCAATTTTATTTAGTTGACTTACTCTTTGTGTTCTGTTCGACAGAAAATTGAACATCCACTGTCCTACTTTACCTGATATTCCCATTGACTTGATTTTGTGACCACTCCATAGTCACATTTATCAAATGCCCTTTGCAAAGTCCATGCATACCACATCTGCATTTTGTTTTTCTTCTAATACCTCAGTGATTTTGTCGTAGTGGTCAAGTAGCTGCGAGAGGCATGATCTTCCCACTCTAAATACATGTTGGCTTGGGTTATGGAAGTCATTGGTCTCCATGAAACTGGTAACCTGACTCCTGATCACTCTCAAATATTTTTATTATGCGGGATGTTAGTGAAACTGGTCAATAATTCTTAGCCAATGCTTTGCTCTCTTCTTTGTGTCGAGGAACTACGTCTGCTGATTTAAGTGCATCTGGTATCTGTCCCGTTGTCTAAGCTTTTTCTCCACACTGTACTGAGTGCCTGTGGTACTGGCACTTTGCCTTTCGTTTATAAATATTGAATTCCATAAGTCTGGACCCAGGGCTGAGTGCATGGGCATGTTGTCAATTTATTTGTCAAAATCTGCCACTCTCATGTTAATATCAGTTATATTTTCAGGCATTTGGATATCATGCATAAAGAAGTTGTCTGAATCTTGTACTTTTATGCTGTTTATTGGGGGTGCTAAACATGTCCTCATGCTGCTTTTCTGGGGGGGGGGCCCGTCGGCTCCCCGGAGCTTTCCCAAGCTGATATGCTAATGTCAGACTATGGCATCAGTCATGTGTATGGAGTTCTTAGGCCTACCGGGGACCACGGCCAGAACCGGGCCCCCTCAGAGAGGCAAGGGGAGCAATGGCCTATAGAAACCCCCGTGTGGTTGGAAGCATTCTATGTCTGCCATCGACTGGAACTGGCACCTAGAAAGGTAAGCGCCTCAAAACAAACCTCTATTCTAGTTAAAATTGCTACCAAAAGCCGAACTAGTGGATAGAACTCCCCAACAGAAAACAAGCAAACTAGTGTGATGTCACATGTCGCCGCACCGCTGTCTGCACAGCTTCCCCCCTCCCCGGGAGGGGGAAAGGGGAGCCCCAGACCCTCCACGCCGGCTACCCACACCTCAGTTCTTGAGGCTGATGCTATAGGCGAAGGTCGTGTGCTCTGGCTTCGGTGTCGCTACAGCACTGTGCTTTGCGTGTGGTGTTTGTTTTTGTGGGTGCGAGAGCCAGGAGTTATCTTCAGTACTCGGGCTGCATGCGCCTAGGGCTTCCTTCCCTAGGTGCCCTGTAAGTACTGCCCTTGGGGCTTGGGGCCACCTTCCACAGGCTCCTCGGGGTCTGCCTCTGCTGGTCCGTTTTACCTTTTCGTTTTTTCGGCTGCCTGTTGGGCTCTTGGGTGTTTTGTTCTCCCTTGTTACCGGCGGGTAAGAGGCAGTTTGCACTGGTAGGGGCGCAGGGTGCTGCACAGCTTGTATTCCCGACATAGTGGCCGGCTCTGTTCCTTGGGGTTCGCTGTCCTCTTGCGGGTTTTGTTTTTCTTTTTGTTTTTGCCTGGTGGGGGGTTCTTCCCTATTAATCCACTAGTTTTTTGCCCTTCCACGGTTCTCCTCAGTGGCACCCCCTGCTAGGTTCCCGTGAGTGTACACGTTCCTGGAGTACAGCTATAGAAGTTCGCTTGGTAGTTTTGGGCGCCGGTTAGCAGCGCCCTGCCTGGGACTACCTGAGGACGAGTCCTCTTCAAGTAAACGCTCAGGACCCTTGGAATCTCCTAGGGGGTGCGTGGGTCCGATGGATGTGACCCCGGTGTCCCCGCTCGCTGTGTGCGAATTTGAGGGTTGCTCGGTCCCCTTGTCTCAGGGTGACCCTCATTGTTTTTGCCTCTGCCACGCTGCCTGTTGGGTCGGTGATACTTTTGACCCTGAGTCCTGTGAGTGTTGCTGCTTGCTTGTGACTCAATTTACCCAATCCTCTGATGATTCTATTCGGGTACAGGTGGCACGTGCGTTGCAGTCTGGGTTTCGTCTGTTGCAACGTGCTCGGTTGCTCACCCGGATGCCCCAAGGCTGCCCCGCTTTGCTTTTCGAGACCCGGACTTGGAGGTGGGGGTCGCTTTGATCCTGGTTCAGTCCGCACCTCCTCGTCCTTCCCCTTCTGTTCATTCTGGTCTTCCCCCCCCCTGCTTCCGGCCCCGAAGCGTCTGAGGGTTCCGGGGTCGGAGCAGGGGTTACTTGATCTTGAGACTCGGGCAGCTTCGGGGGGTTCCCCTTCCGGGGGGCGGCAGAGGCATTCGAGTCTTGTCTCCCGGCCGAAGCTTCTGTGTCTGACCAGTGGGCCCCCCTTCTTCCAGCTTCTACGGCTGCTCCGTCCTTGTCTTGTGGAGTCGGGTTTGGGGAGAGGACTCGGCCCCGGGTCCTGTGGTGAAGGACCTCGAGGATGGGGAGGGCTGACTTGGTGGCCTTGGGCCCCGCTGGACCCCGCCTGGGTTTTTCTTCTCTCTGAGCGGGGCTTATTGTTACAAGGTGTGGGGTTTTCTTTTCCCCACTCTGCGTACGAGTTGGATTTGGTGTCGGCCCCTCCCCGGGTTCGGTTCCGTGTTCCCCCGGGTACATCGGTTCCGTCTTTCCAGAGGTTTTCGACTTATCGCATCCAACCTGGTGTGGTGCGGGCGGTCTTTGCAGCTTGCCTCCTGCGTGACCCGGATTATGCCTTGGAAATGGATCCGTCCGAGTTCAGGTTTGGGACTTCGTTCCCTTTCTGGCTCCGTTACGAGGTTCCGGAGTCTTCCTGGCTAGCAGACTGCCCCTTGTTTGTTTTGGATTCCTGGCATTCCTTCTGTTGTTCCCGCACGCTGGAGTGGCGGGAAGCTTCCATGGTGCTTCAGGTTTTCCTGAGGGCGAGCTTGAGTACCTGAATGAGTGCTTGTTTGCCCCTGCCCTTCCCCGCAATGTGGGCGTTATTCAGCTCCATGTGCAGGTTCCCACCCTTTCGACGGCGTTCATTGCGGAGGACTTGCGCACCCGGGCCTTTTGGCTTCGGCCTTGCGGTTCTTTTCCTCCTGGAGCTGTCCTTGGATTGGCTCGTGGAGGATGTGAGGACGCTTGGGTCCATCCCGGAGTCCGGCGCCTTGCCATCGGCAGCACGTTCATCGCTGCCTTGTTGAAGCTGTTCATGCTGATTTTGCAGGATGCGGTTTCCCTGTTTTATGCTTCCCGTCTCGCGTGTCAGCAGGCGGTGCTGGGTTCCTCCGTGGAATCTGCTTGGGCTCTGGCTCTTAGGCGTTCTTCACCATTTTGTCCTCTTCTGTTTGAGGAGTCGGCCGCGGCGCAGTTTATTCAGGCTGCGTCGTCGGCTTGTCGTCTGATGTCGAACTTGTTGGTTTTCCGGGGTCCCGGGTGGGTTTTCCCGAAGGGTCGTGCCAGGGCTCAGGGTTCCTCTTGTCGTGGTAGGCCACTGGTGTCAGGTTCGGGTTCGGCTTCTACTTCGGACCCTACCTTGTCTGGTCGGCATGGTGTTCGCTCTGTGCGGGGTTCTGGTCTCGTAAGGGTTGCCGGCCCTTTCGCGGTTTGCCCCATTGACGGGGCGATGGGGGGGGGCGACTTGCGCTGTTCGCCCATGCCGGGTCCCACGATTCGTGGGCCTTTCGGGTTGTGTCTGTCAGCCTGCGGTGGCGTTGGGTGGCCCCCCCGGGGGAGGGGGTTGGGCTGGCAGGGCAGGTTTCTTCCCCTGCGCTCTGTCGGGTCATCTTGGAGTGGGATTGCTTGGATGTCATTGAAACGACGTCGTCCCTCAGATGGGTTTCCCGTCTGTTTCCGGTTTTGAAACGGGACTGCGCGGACCTGCGGTTCATTCTGGACTTGTCCCGTCTGAACCCCTGGGTTCATTGCCCCTCCTTTCGGATGACTACGCTGTCTCAGGTTCGGCTCCTCTTGGAGCCGGCGCTTGGATGGTTTCCCTGGACCTCCGGGACACTTACTGGCATGTCCCGATTCATCCATGGTTCAGGGACTGGCTCGGTTTTGTTGTGGGGCGTCTGAGTTACCACTTTCGTTGTCTCCCGTTCGGGTTGAACCTGGCACCTCGTGTGTTCACGCGCCATACACGGGTTGTGGTGGCCGTTTACGTCTCCTAGTGTTCGGGTGTTGGCCTACCTCGATGTCTGGCAGGTTTGGGCTCCCAGCCGGTCAGCTTGCTTGCTAGCCAGGGATTTGGTTCTTTCCCAGCTCGCCGGGTTCGGGTTCTTGGTGAACTGGAGGAAGTCCCATCTGGTCCCCTCTCAGGTTCGGACTTGGCTGGGTCTCGTTTGGGACTCTCGTACAGCCTCCTTGTCTCTCCCTCCAGAGTCTCTCATGCGGCTGCGGTCCCGCCTTCGTCTGTTTCTGGTGGGTCCTCGGGTCACCCAGCGGTTGCTCGAGGGACTGTGCGGAGCCTGAACTTCGCGATGGTGGTCTACCCGCCGGGTCGGGTTTGGCTTCGTCGGCTGTTCTGGTTCCTTTGGGGTCACCCCTTCCGCCTCTCTCGCGATCGCACGGTTTGACTCCCGGGGGCCTTGCGTCGGTTGCTGCGTCACCGGCTTCCTCTTCGGGTTTTTCGGGGTTCAATGCCTTGGCGCCTACCCGTGCCCTCGCTCGATGTGTTCACGGATGCGTCGTCTCTCGGCTGGAGCTTTGTGACCAGTGCTTACCAGGCCGGCCAGGGGCGTTGGGATCCGTCCTTCCGTCGAGCTCACAGCACGGTGCGGGAGTTCGCGGCAGTGAGGCTTGCTCTTTGGAGGATTCGGGTGGCCTGCGGATCGGCGATTCGGCTCCATTCGGACTGCTCTCCGGTGATTCATTGCCTGAACCGCGGGGGTTCGATGCGGTCCTTGTCTCTTTGGGGTTGGTCGCTTTGGGTGACTCGTCTGCTGAGTTCTCGGGTTTGGCTCTCCTGGCGGTTCACGTACAGGGAGTGTCCAACGTCTTGGCCGACGCCCTGTCTCGCTTCATTCCCCTCTTCACGGAGTGGACGGTTGACGACGAGTCCTTCCATTGGCTTTGCCAGACGTTCGGGCGCCCCGAGGTGGACCTCTTCGCGTCAGCGTGGTCACGCCGTCTTTCCGTGTATGCAGCGTCCTTCCCCGATCGCGAGGTCGTCGGGGTTGATGCCTTTCGGCTAGACTGGTCGAGGTGGGGGTTCCTGTACCTCTTTCCCCCAGTTCGGCTGTTGCTCCAGATCCTGACTCGCTTGGAGACTTACCAGGGGAGAGTTGTCCTTC